>LUCW03000055.1:152500-197500 GCA_001586965.3 Sphaeroforma sirkka | reverse complement strand
TTTGTCTGTTGGACAACCCTTCATCTGAGACTGTCTTTAACTTTGTGCGTCGATGGGATATTTGCAACCGCAGCGATTCTATCCTTAAAGGTTTGCAATCGGCTATACGCAGCATCAATTGTCAAGAATTATTTACTTTCTTAATCCAGTACAATTGCTATTTCGTGCTCAACTGCAAGTTACTGGTACTAATCGTGATTCCCGGCGCGTTCTGATGCAGATATGGGCGGTTCGATATAACCACTTCCATGATCAACTGGTGCTCACGTCAGGCTCAGACTGTGCCGTAGTCCTCTCAAGTGTTGCATCCCTCTCCAGCGAAATGACCGACCGCTTAATCACACACGAAAGCATGGATAGCGTAGATAGCACGTATGTATTCTATCGGTATATGTGAGACGTAAGCATAATCTAACGCGTCTTGCTCTTCTGTGAAATAACTGATAGCTTCAACACGCACAAGTGCATGTGTAGTATCGATAGCTTGTGTGTATTTTATTGATATATGTAAGTCACTTGCATATGTTGATGCATTGTGCTCTGTGATGATATCACCACGTACGCGGGAATGGATACTGTAGATAGTGCTTGTGTATTTGTCAGTGGATGCTGGTCGTTTGCATATGATGTTGCGTTGTGCATTCTGGCGATATGACTGACTCGTCGCTGGTTTACGAATGTATAGATTGTATGGATGACACGTATGTGTTTATTGGAATATGATTAATGTGTCTTTCTCTCGAGCGAAATTACTGACACTTCATCACGTACGAGTTGGTGGATACCATTACTAATATACTTGCATTTACCAGCACACGCCTATCGTTTGTACATGGTTTTCAGTACATATAGCCTCGTCGTTGTTTATATCACTATGTAGCAAATTGGGCGCCTGCTTCACCACGCATGAGTGCTAGTATAACACATATGTACCAAACCGTTCTGAGTCAGTATACTTTGTTCTTGTTTCCTCGAATGCGTCAGCCTTCTTTTGAGATGGATACTATCAGCGTTTCCTGCCTGGCTAAATGTGCTACATCAATTTATGTTTTTCACTATATTTGAACATCCATCTCTTGTCGTGCCGAAGCTTCGCTCTCGGATAGGGTGGAGTCTTCTATTAGGGCAACGATGCTGTTGCTTAGAGCAGGCAGATACAGATCACTTTTTGGACGATGTGCCTACAAACCCGATTGTACCCATCAAATAGCCACCCACATACAATATTTAAAGCTCATCCCAATCCCGCTGGATTTCTCATCCCTCCGCAACAGACATGCCCAAATAGACCTGAGGCCGGAACCGCCTAGTGATAAGATAGTGGATGGGGTTGTACGCAAATTTGACGAGCACGAAGACAGTGTCTATGCCGTCGATTGGAGGTACGTGCGCTCATGTACTGTTACCCATTCTAACTATCAGTGGTGTGTATTATATACATATACAGTGATGTGTATTGCATGCGACCTGTTGTCAAGATCATGTGAATTGTATTCGTACATCTCGCAGGTTTGTATTGTGGTGCCGGGCTGATGTTCGGTATCCCTTGTGGATGGCTGTAGTCATGTGTGTGACACTGCTAGCATCTTTGTGCTACAGTACAGTAGT
Organism: Sphaeroforma sirkka; assembly: GCA_001586965.3. Classification (NCBI taxonomy): domain Eukaryota; class Ichthyosporea; order Ichthyophonida; genus Sphaeroforma; species Sphaeroforma sirkka. Next base: position 195,892 of record LUCW03000055.1, on the reverse strand, counting down.
TTGTTCTATAGATGATAGCCTTAAACCGCATGTCACCTACCCATGGACCACAGTGGATAGACACAAAAGCTTCGGATCATAACCATTTATAGCAATCTCACCTAACACAAACAATTTCTTGACCCTTACTCTCACAATTCGTACTGCACGGATTTTTTTTTTACGCCGATCTCAAAACGAAACTAAACCAGGTGGAGTACAAGATCCACTTATTGAACTCTGGACCCAATTATTGTCGGACTATTAGTCCATAGTAACGTAATCTAGGGCTACAAAGCATTGCAGAGAGTGGGCGGCCGGGGTGCAATTCCTGAATCTTATATGCCTTTTCCCTATCTCGTGTGTTTTTATTCAGTGCGGCGGATCCCTGGCTGTTCGCTTCTCTGTCGCTCGATGGACGGGTGGTGGTCAACCATGTGCCGAGAGATACCAAGTACGGCATCCTCTTATAGGAGCCTAGATATTTCGATGTTAGTCACCACTTCTGCCAAGATCGCGGATGCTCTTGTTTGTGGAAAGTCTGCCATGCTGATTCCGAGAGATATGTAATATGCTGTGCCTCGTAACATGTCAAGGTAGATAACCTTATTCTATGGCCGTGTGTACCTTTAATTTGAGTAGGTCACAGCTCAACCAATGCGTAAGTTGAATCAAATAGGCTATGTCCCTGCTTCTTCTACGTATCGCGGCAAGTGACTTGCTGTGGCAGAGATTCTAAACCCAAAAGGTTAGCTTAGAGGTATTCAAAGCACACAAGTGTGGCCTACGAGCGAATCAGCACAACCGCGGCAAACCACAGGGCATGTGGGCGCAGGGTATGCACTTACCATGCGGCAAAGCAACCAAAGACAATGGCACTTCAGAGATGAGATATGCAGTTGTCAAGCAATTCTGCGCAGTAAGTAGTTTTTGGATATCGTTAAGTATTCTAGTGGAAGGTGTAGTGCATATCGAATAGCTGTCCCAGCACTATGCATTGGAGATATTGAATAGCAATCTACATGCGTGAAGTTGACAGCATAGACGGTTGGATGAGTCGAGAGAATCTAGTACTATTGCCCATTCTTCTGGAGTATTCAATAGTGGCAACCCCCTACCAAACGCACCCCTTTCGTAAATCGGTCGTTGTATGCATACAGCACATCGTCGACAGGCCCACTCCAGGCCCACTCCAGGTTCTATGGATACCGAACTTCGCGGCTACGCTCGTAACAGTGACAATCAATAAGAGTTGTTATGGGAAGGAGGCAGAGCATACACTGCCGCGAACGAGAAGTGCTTGGTAGAATTGCTTTCTCCTTTTGAGGCTCAGCTTCCTGCTGTACATGACCATACGTGGTATGTTCCCGTCTCCACTTACAACAGCCCAAACACAATCCCACAGTCACGTTGTGGATGGTGGTGTAGGAGCTGCATCCGCCTTGACTTGCGACAATCCTTACACTGGACGCCACCTCCACTCCACGAACGACTGTACAACGCCCTGGGATGGACTACAGCATCATTTATGGGTCATGAAGACGCTTGGCTGCGCTTGGTATAACACGGTATTCCCCCTTTTCTAACTGACAAGGCCTCGTCATTTGCAATCGAAGTCTTTAATGCTCGATGCTTTTGTCTTGCAAGGATCAAATAAACGATACTACTTGGCAAGATCTGAATATATATTGCAAACGCATCTAGATGCCTGGAGAACTTGGCATTTACCTGTCACAGTTGACGTACACCTTACTCGCCCCAGTGATCTGAGTGACAGATCAAAGCGCAGATTGCCATGAATGTGTGCGTGAGGAGACGTAGCAAACTACTATTTCTCCACTAGCTAGTGTAACATGAGGAGAAAAGCTTAATAAAATATTCAAAATAGAGGTTTTCATTGTCGTCCTCCTATGACCGCGAGCCCATTTGGGTTGGGCAAGTTTATTTGTAATGAAGAGTATATCCATCTACGAGGCTGGTAAACTTTCGAGAAATTGCAATACTCGGCGTATGGGCCATGGTGCAGCATGGCTACCGCTCGCATGATGCCGATGAACGAGTAGAGTATATATTTGTATCAGCTGAGGCCATCTCAATATACAAATGCGCAAAAGCCTGACAGACAAACCACGCGGTACATATATTCGACTGTAGCGGGTAATGGCAGTACTTCGCTTTTGTTTACTTTCCGAACAGTGACATCATGTTCATAAATATCGCACTCGTTGAAGCACATATCGCACTCATTTCCCCCTCTTTCGCTTGCCTCGATTGGAGCCACCACTGTGGGCGCCGTGTTTCTTGCCATTGGTATTGGCCGAGAAATCAAATAGTGTATTGATCTTCCGCTTGACCCCGTCCGTGCTATCATCCTTGGCACTATTTCGACCTCTCCCGTTACCGTCTATCGCGCTTTTGGCACAGCCCTCGTCCATGACCTGCCCACTCCCACCCATACCGATACACTTATCCAGATGCCCATGCATATCACTATTAAGCATGCTTACGAACGAATGTCCACATATGGGACAGCGAGCCTCTGCGGGTCCCTTGGCCTTATCCACATCCTCCACTAAGTATGCGTTCATGCTCACGTCCGTTGTGTTGCGTGGCTCAGAAAACCCCGTCACACCCACCCCAAGAAGTGTCAGCGTATCGGGCTCGTATGTGTTTAAGGAAAACCTCATTATCAGTGACATAGCCTCACGCAGCACCACAAAGCGCAGATGTTCGCACTGCTTCCTGAGATCTTTCTCCTCGCTTTCCTTCTTTGTCCTTCTAATGCCAACCCTCAAACCTTTCTCATCGATGTCGTTCAATGTCTTGTCGGTAGCAGCAGGCACAGATATATGAGGGGTGGGACTGATATCACTACCAGCCTGTACAGGTGACTCATCCTGACCCGCCGTGTCTGTATTCTTATCGCCAGTTACAGAGACAATTTCGGCGATCTTCAGCATTCGTTGTAGCGATCCGAAGTCACTGTATGGCAGCGGTGTCTGGCGGGACTGGTATGTGTTGTTCACCTTGCTGCTCCCATCCAGCCCCGAGTTCCTGAACCGCACATACAGAGTGCTGGGTAGACGCTTGTTCATGGCGATATCTCGCCACACCCGTCTCAGCAAATTGTCCACCAGAGTAAGCATCTTGGCGCGCACCTCCAGCTTCGTCGTGAACGTGTTTTTCTGCATCGAATCCTCTGCGCTGATAACAGTGCACAGCCCACTCTCCTTCACGAAATCCAAGCAGGTGCCCAGACACTTCAGAGCAATGGTTTTGGCCACATCGTACTTGGCATGCATGACCGCTGCCATCTGCACCAAGTCCAAAGACGCAATCACATCCTTGGTCGACATTGAGGCGCTAAGAGAGTCCTCAACAGTCATAGATATGGGTTTGATACCTGAAAGTTTCGCAACGAGATGTGTATCCCCTCCACCATCAACACTCGGTTCAGGGTTCTCCGGTAGCGCCCGAGCGGGAGCACCTCTATCATGTATATTTCTATCAATATCCGAGTTCAAAACACCGGCGTAGGCCTCAGGTTTCAGGAAGGCATCCAGCACTTGGAAACACTTCGGAAAACTGCTCTTCTTCGTAGAGATCACACGGTCTTGTTGTCTCTTCCGCTGACGCTCGGTCGCATTGGGCTTACCCTCTCTTCCACTGTCATTAGAATCGTGTGCATGTGTCTTTTCAGGCGACGTATCACTAGTAGGCGGAACGCAATCATGATTTTGGGCATGGCCATCATCACCATAGTCGTCATCGCCATCGCCCTCGCTATCACTTCCACTTCCCTCGTACTCGGGATCAGATATCAGCTCCTGCTCATCTTCGTCCAAGTGCCGAAACCCTAGCGAATACAGGTGCACGCGGATCTTGTTGGTGTAACGAGAGCCACAGCCGGGTATAATCCTCACACACTTGTCGGCCATGTACGCCCGTGCTTCCTCAGGCACAAACACAGACGATCCATGCGGTTTCTGATGGTTCACGGCTATCTTGGTACCCAACTTAGACGTGCCCACGCCCACACTGCACGTCAGGTCTGTGTGCCTCAACACGGCTGCCTGGATTTCTTTGGCCACACACAGACCCACGCGCAGGTGCAAGGGAACTTGCCGGGCCTCGCCCAGGACTACGTTGATATCTTCATCCTGTAGAGCGCAGGCTTGAGTGTATAGCACGTGGGTGGGTGTCTGCATGATGTTGTTCACCAGCCCGGTCACATCACAGAACCACTCGTCCATGCCACTCTTCTGCAGCGGTGTCTTCACACTCGCATACTTCTTCACATTTAATTTTCCTTCCCGTATACCCTTCTGAGTCCCACTCATTGCATCGATATTTTTATATTTCGCATTGATGCATCCACGGGTCATATAAAGTGCCTTTTTCAGCTGTGCACGCTGCTCCTCGCGCCATCCCTGACCCTTTTGGGTTTGTTTTTTGGCTTTCCTGTCGACTACAACTTGTTGGTTCTCTTTTTCCATCTCATCCAATTTTTGGTCACTACTTAAGCTTGTAGCCGTTATACTCGCTCCCAAATTTCCAGGTAGCTCCCCTCGCAATGGACCATCCCCTTTACCTTCAGTCATAGACTCTGACACCAATTGCTTCAGCAGACTCTTCACTGTTGTTTCCACGGCCTCACTTTTCTCGCGATACCGGGTCAAATCAGACCCGTCTATAACCACCAATTCAGGACAGCATATCTTCGCATCTGATAGCAGTTGCAGCTTCGTCACGCCGCGTGCGCGTGCTGGGTAGTTGGCTGTGACGATTATATGCTTCTGCTTGACCCCAATGGGCCTTACCTTGTTCGCTTTACATACAGTACCATCTCCGTTGATTGAAGAGATACGGGATTTGTTCGCACTTGTTGGTGGAATAGAAGCATTGTATATTGGGCTTGTGGATGCCACTGTAGACTCTGTTGTATTAGTGACAGGCGTGTTGATCTTTTTTTTTTCGTAATCTTCCTGCTGACGTAGCTCGACCTCGTGCACTTGCGCATAGAAGTAATCAAGATCCAGAGCAACGATTACACGCATATTGTTTTCACTATACCCACTCATCGCACACCTACGAAGTGAAAGGATATCCCTAATTTGTACTTAAAATATGTAAATAGTAGCTGTAGTCGACAACCGTGTCAATATCATGAAATAACTTTTTTAAGATTTGAGATTTAGTTTAATAAAGCGGTAACAGTTCGGTACGGATTTGATCGTGAATGCGATTGTATTTACACGTATATTAATAAAAGCAGCGGGAGTTGGTGTTGTTTTAGTTCGCCGCAAGGGATCGCCAGCAGTATTGTAAATATTTCAATATTACAGATCACTGATTATAAAATGTATTAAAACGTGCATGGACCCGTCGTTCAAAGCTTTATAGGAGCTACAGATACGGATAAATACACATGTACAATTATTGCTCTAGCTTCTGGTGTCTCCACTCGCCTACACCCAGGTGACGTGTCAGTACACCACCAACCGATCCAGACACAACTCACAGACGGGCCATAACACGCGATATATAGCCACATACAGTAGCATAGGTATAGATCCACGAAGTAGAAGTATACAGTTGTACATGTATAGAACTCGATATAGGATAAATACGGTCATACATGTCTAGATACGAATAATTGTGAGCACTCTGCTTCAGTTAGCTTCTTAAGCTTCTGACTTCAAACGATGAGTGACGAGTTCGCCTGGAGAGCCACACGGTTGGGAGTGGCACAGATATGCGAAGCAGCAGGCTTTGAGCAGACGAGTAGCGCGGCTTTCGATGTCCTATCAGAGATATATATATCGTTCGTGAAAAAGCTTGGAAAACGGTGTAGGGTCCGCACTGAAGATGGTATGTTATATATAAAATAAATATATATATATATATATATATATATATATATATATATATATATATATATATATATATATATATATATACAAAAAACATATGTAAACATGTGTGTGTGTTTTGTTTTGTGTCTTGATATGTATATATATATATATATATATATATATATATATATATATGCATATATTATGTATAATTATATATTATATATTATATGTATATATATATTATATATATATATATATATATTATATATTGTATATATATATATAATATATATTATATTAATTACGCATATTAATACACCTATGATATTAATATCATAATATATGTTATATAATAATATATATACGTGCATTGTTGGCAACATGACATGCAACATCAATATTGATGGCATAATATATATTGCATGTATTGACATATGTATATTATACATGCGTATGTGTTATTATTAATAATATATTATATATTATTATTATATATATATATTAATAATATATTAATATTATTAATATATTATTATATATATGCATTATATACACATATATTATTATTATGTTATTATTACATTATGCTATTATGTATATATACATAATAATAATATATATACATTATTATTGCATGTATTGTTGCATAATATTATATGATATACATATATGTATGTGTAATATATGCATAATATATTGTTATGTATTATTATACATATTACTATTGCCCAATATTATTATACATATATATAACAGATATTGCATATTAATTAATGCATATGCATATATATACATAATACATAAATATATACGCATACATATGCATATGCATATATATATATATGCATATATATATATATATATATATTATATATATATATATACATGTATATATAAACGTATATGCATATACATATATTGGCTTGCTTTTGTTTATGTATGTGTGCGTATGTAGCGATAATTTTATGGATATGTAGAAGTATATATATATGCTATTATATTGTTACATGAGTATTGTTAGGTATATATATATGTATATATATATGTGTGTGTGTGTGTGTTTGTGTGTATTGGTGTACATGTGTGTATGTGTGCATGTTTGTGTTCGTGTTTGTGTGCGTATTTATGTTTGCATGTTTATATCTTTTTATATCTATATGTCTATACAAGTGTTTATAATACATGTATTGGTAGAGCATTCACACAAATTTCATTTGCATATTTCAATTAGATGTATGTAAACATCAGTATGTATCATTTATTGATTTATACACATGCATTCACACTCTTATATGCTACTGTATGTTGTCATACCACAAATATCTATAGAGTTCATTCAATATATTATCACAATTTTGCCTACCGTGCACAGCAAACCGATGCGAAACAAACTTGCAAGATTTGCACATTGCTCTTAATGATCTGGGCATGCGTGTGGTGGATCACCTACATCTTGGCAAGGACATTGCGCCAGTTCGTATAATGCCTAGCATTTCGTCAACATTTATGACACCCCGGACAGAGCCCTTACCTAAGTATCAGCATCGCACCGATGCCGCCATTGTAGAAGGTGATCGGACATATATATATATATATATATATATATATATATATATATATATATATATATATATATATGTGTGTGTGTGTGTGTGTGTGTGTGTGTATAGATTACAATTTTCTATTGGTAAATTTGTATAGTTATATGCTTACAAGCCTGTGTCTGCTATCAGTTAAATCCAGTGTATTTTCTAATCATGGTACTTGCATTAAGACATGAATGGACATACGACTATCATGCTGCGTAAGCATCTACAAATGTGCAGACAGCAGCGTATGTGGAATGTTTGTTTTAGATATACTTAAATGTGCATGAATATGCTCATACAGTGTCTGGTTCTACTGAGAGTGTCGACGCACCGCCCAGATCGACTACCAAGCCTGATGCAGCGGCTGCGGCAATTCAGCCGCCAAACGATCAGCAAGACGGCACTGTCAAGGCCGACATCACAACAGACAAAGTCCCGGCACAAACAGGCGATAGTGGTAGGTTGTGGTAGTAAACCCGCATTTATGATGATCGTTCGGTGTGAACTACAGCTGTTCTGGGATGTTGGATCTGCGGATAACGCTCGAAATCTGTGCTTGATATGCTGCATTCGATGGCGCTTATGCTTGTGATTTTCACCCGGCAACGTAGAAATTGCAGATTTTGAGATTCAGGTTTTCTGGGTGTTGTGATTAGTATAGCACATGATGCTGTAACGCAGCAGTTCAGTGATTTGCTGCTGACTAGGTTGGTTGTATGTACAAGTATATCTTCAAACTATGTATTCATTCTACTATTATAGTAACATAACATGTTTCCTGATGTACACGACGTAGGACGATGTAACCTTTGGTTTTAGGTGCTTGCACGTTGCCTTTTTATCGCAAACTTGCCGATTTGTATGCCTACTAAACGACGGGCACATCTAGATCAGTATATCCGTGCGATGAGTAACACAGATGACACTCTAAAGAAAAATTCACAACAAATACCTGCGATAAAATAGCGTGTAGTAGGTCTCGCATTGTCTACTATTCTGCTCCAAACTTGACTATCAGCCGGGGATGATATTGACCATGTGCTTTACTTCTTCGAACTCCTGTTCGCCAACCTTTGCATTTTCTAAGTATATCACGACGTTCAAATCCGCATGTATCAACGGGCTATGTCATTGATAAAATGTACCAAATTTCCCTTTTCTTCGTGTCCCTAGCATTACCTGTTAGTGAGGACGAAGAGTCTGGCGATGATGACGATGATGACGAGATAGAGGGCGACGACAACGAATCCGAAGTCGAGGACACCATCTACAGTATCAAGTTCCGCACCATAGCAGAGGTAGGTGAAACCATCCCCAACTGGCTGCCGCCTTTCCCTACCATTGTCGAGAAACCAGCCGAAGAAGCAACCGTGGGAGTCAGTAGCATCGAAAAAGCTTCTACCAAGACTTCAATCGAAGGGGATGCCACAGAGGGAGCTGAGGCGGGCGCTGTGAGTGTGCGCACAAGACAAGGCGGGGATGGACTGGAGGGACGAGATGTGTTCCATGACGATCCCTTCAGCAACGAGCCGTCCCTGGGCACTGTTGGCGCGGGCCAGACGAATGGGGGGTTGGCTGAGATGCAGCAGCAGCGTATGATGAACAACATGGGCAGCCACCACACTACCAACCAGCCCACCAACGGGGCTGGAGAAGTGCTGAGTTTCTCGGACGACGAGGACTTCCAGCGCCGCATCTCGTATGATGGACCCATCCCGAGTGCCGTGGAGACTGGAAACAACAGTCTGGGCGGCAATGGTATAGGCGCACCGGGTAGATATTCCGGCGGTTGGCAAGGGCAGAGTACGAGCAACCTACTGCTAGTACCCACCACGCCGCCCGAACTGAGCGGTGAAGACTCGGAGGAACTGAGCGCCAGTAGTGACGAGGAGAATGTGGATCCCGTGATCAACGTCGGGGTGAAGCAGAGTGTGTGGGATTCCGAGAAGCAGGGACGGGGCGATAGACCGCCCAGTGGTAGAAATAGGCGGGCCGATTCAGGCTCGGGGGGTGTGCACAAGGGCGAGGATGGACACGAAGGAACGGGGTCGTTCAGGAGGCGATCTGTGGCGGCTAAGGATAGCTCGTTCGGGCAGAGCGAGGCTGGCGATGACGACGATAACTGGAGCGATGGCTCGGACGCCCCACTGCGACCGAAGAAATTGGCTGTGAGCGACAGCAAGCGAGGTATCAAGGATAAACCCTTGGGTGGTAAAGAGAAGGGCTGGGAGGGCGTGCCAGCCGTGCAGAATACCAGTCAAATGGACCCCATCCCTACGCTGGAAGGGCATACACAGCCCGTACACAAAACCCGAAGCCCAGAGAACCCGGCAGCTTCGACTGTGCGAAAGGACGGGGGTAGTGCGGTAGTACATTTGACGAGAATAAAGAACGATCTTGATGGCGAGGCGTATGCAGTGGGTGACAGTCCGGCGGGAACGAAGAAGGGCGGCAAGTTGGGTGTTGGTGGTGTTTCGGGTAAGGACCGCAAGCATAGGAACAGAGACAGGGATAAGGCGAGAGATAAGGATAGGGATAGAGGGCGAAGTATGAGCGGCGTCAGTACGAACGATAAGAGCGCCAAAAGTAAGCGCAGCGGATCACCCACGACGACTGGTAGTAGATCCAAGGATAAAGACAAACGGCTACCCATCCGTCCCGATGGCAGTGATGCTATTGCACTCTCCGGAACGAGTAATAAGTCGAAGGATATCAAAGAGAAGAAGAGCAGCCCGCGCCCGCTTCTGACTATGAAGATCAAGACAACCCCAGCATCAAGTCCCTCTCCGAGCTCGGCAGTGGTGTCGGCCAAGCAAGCAACGGTTGAAGATGGTGCGGAAGACAAGGATTTGCTCAGAGTCCATGTGCGAAGCACGCATGAAAATGGAAAGGATGAGGGCAAGCGAGGCCAGGAAGTAAGTCTCCACCGCGGCGAGAAGCGACGATCCCGATCGCCTTCGAAATCTCCGCTAAGGTCCAATGCCGGTGGCAGTCCGATTCCACCCCACTCACCATCCAAGACAGATAGAGATACAAATACAAAGAGTGGCGAGAAAAAAGTTTCGCACCGTGAGAACAAGTATAAGAGCGACAGCGTGATTACGTTAAATGTCAAGGAGCCTGACAATGACGACGGTAAAGAATCGAGCGGAGAAAGGTCCAGCAAAGACCGATCGCGTGATAGAAGCAGGGAGAAGAGTCGAGACAAGGACAGGGATAAAGACCGTGCAGACAAACGCCACAGAGACAGAGACAAGGAAAGAGGGGTTAAGCCTGGACTCGCATCTCCGCAAAAAGAGGGCACCGGGGGCCGTAAATCCCCGTCGGTTCCCATCGGAGTACCCAAGTTCTTCAGCAGCAGCAGAGATTCTGAAGCTGGCGATAAGGCTAAGAAGCGAGACAAGTCTGCGAAGGAGAGAAGCTCGTTTGGTGCAGCGCTGAGTGCGGCGGTGGGCGGCACCACTTCCCCTCAGATGCACCAGAAGGATAAGTATAAGGGTCCGACAAAGATCAGGTTGAAAACCGGCTCGAAAGGTCCTGATGGAGAGATGGACAAGCACGGAGATAGGGACAGGGATAAAGAGAAGGATAAAAGCAGGGGGAGTGGGAAGGAGAAAGAGCGAGAGAAGGACCGAGATGGTCTGTCACTGAAAGTGAAACTCGTTAGCAAAGCCGGTGGTGAGTCTCCTCGGAAAAGACCGGTGAGTCCGGCTGATGCTGGACCGCTAAAGGTCAAACTGGGTATCAAAATGGGCGCAGAATCGCCCAAGAAAAGGCCTTTAAGTCCTCCAGAACCCTCTAAAAGGCAGGAAGAGAGTGGGGCTTCGGAAAACTCGTCGCAGGCGCCGAAGAAGAAGATAAAGCTCGCTGTGGGCGGTGGTAAGTCGGAGAGAAGTGCGGAATATAGTATCAAACTGAAACGAAGTGACGGCGGGGATGGCAAGTCCAGCGGCAGCAGTCCGAATAGGAAGCGCAAGCACATAGACCATGGCAACGAAATCTCGGAGCGATCGCTGAAACGAGGCGAGTCTCTATCGCCCAACCCGGCTGGTACCCACAGGAAGAAACACCGATCACGGTCACCCAGTCCTAGGCCAGATAGCAGCCCACGGCTGTCGAACAAAGCGTCTCGGCCGCATCACAGCCCGAAGATCGATAATGTTCGCGAAAGTCCGAAGATTTCGAGCACGAGTCTTCGCCCGGTGAGTGATGAAACGACTCGAGACAAAAACAGCGGAACGCGACACAAGGTATCGAAGGGAGGTAGTGGTGGTGGTAGCGGTAGTAGTAAGAGTATAATCAAAGACGGGAAAATTAGAATACGGTCCAGCTCTGGAACGGGAGAGAGGGTCGCCGGCAAGGAACCGAGCGCGGACAGGGAGAAAGGTAGGGATAGGGAGAAGGATAAAGATAAGGATAAGGATAGTAAGGATAGGAACAAAGACAAACATAGAGACAAGTACAAGGAGGCCATCACGTCTCCGCAAGTGACTGTGGAGACGGGTTCTGAGACGCCAAGTCTAAGTGGGCGATCTCGGCGCTCATCAGCGACGTATGTGACCCTTCCCGTCAAGAAGACCACCGACTCAAGTGCAGGTGATGACAAGGTGCGGACCAGTACGTCCGACATTTCCGAGCCCACGAGCTCTAAGTCTAAGAATAGCAAGGACAAGGATCGCGACAGAGTGAGTGTGAGTGCCAAATCGCCGACCGCACTGGAGAGCCAGCCGTCGATACCCGGATCTGGTTCGAGGCCACTGTTTGTTGTGGGGGCCAAGAAGGTTGTGCTAATGACGAGCGAGCCCAAAGAAGACAAGGATAAGGACAAGGACAAGGATGTTAGCGCAGGCGATCTTTCTGCCCATGGTAGGGACCGCGATTGGAAGGCGACCAAGACAGCGTCAAAGAGGGATAAAGGAAGCAAACACTCCACTGTTGTTGCGAAGGAGGAGAAAGCTAGGTATGGATACTACGCCTCATGGTGTGAGAGGTTGCTTGACTTGCATTTCGATGGTATTTCGTTCTCTGACACTAATTTTTTTTCGAGTTGGTTTTGTCAACTTTGTTTCTTAACGCTGGTTTGTCTTTGAATGGATGGATCCCTGCTTGATATGTTTCTTATTTAATTGTCTATCACTCTGGTTGGTTCTTGAACTTAAGGTTGGACGATCCGGCGCCAACGAGTGGAGGGGGTGTTGATAACGATGACGATGACGAAGAGAATATGACATTCGGTATGCGTTTGACACGTCTCAATACCAACTATCCCGAATGGTTCATATTTAGCACCTACTTAGCGTACTCTCACGGGATGTTGATTTCAAACACCCACGTATTGCCATGACGGATGTATGGCAAGTTCCGGTTGATCTTATCATACGGAGATGTTGATATCGAGCACCTACTCACTGCTATGAGAAATGTATAGCTAGAATACACCTAAATTTCTGTCATAGAATTTTAGTAACCTACTTCCTATTTATTGATATTAGAGGTTTATAGCAAGCTCTGATGTGGTAAAACAGGGAGCCATCGTGAGAATGGTGTTCGCAGACATTTTTACTGTGATTTTTGGTTTAATCGCAGCCAAATTACTATTACTATATATCAATTTTAATATAGATTTCCGACAATCTTACCGTAATGGCTCATCTAATATTGGAGCACAATTATACTCGATTTTCCATAAAAAATAACATACATATACGTCTCCTTTGAATGATGTTGAGAATTACTTCACTTATCGGTTTGTTTTTTATATCTAGCTGACCTGATTATAGCGCCACGTGGAGAAGAGAAGGACAAGTCGAAGAAGAAGAAAAAGGTACGCATTGTTTCAGGGATAACTTGTGTATATTATATCTGCACAGTGTCGACTGGGCTGTAAATGTTTCAAACAATACCTAGATAATATTTGGAAGAAACCCGAAATTGCTTATGATTTTGGTACTGCTATGCATGTTCCGTAAAAACATATGAATTTAAATTAATAACAGTTCCTGTTTTGAGTGGCTTAATAACACACCGGTACGTCGAGACAAGTTAACGGCATGTATAGATCGCGTGATGTCAACTGCAAAAGTATTGTGAACGTTCCGTACCAATAAATATGCATCATAGAAATAGCCCTAGTATGTGCATGAGCGTGCTTGTAGCAACACAGTTCAGCAATGTTAAACAGAGTTATAAGCTGGTCCATAGGCCTGTCATCTCACTCTTGAACCAACAATTCACTACTTGATATACACAATAACTTTATGACACGTACGTATTCAGTTAGACATATATCTTTGCACATTAATACACTTCTATTCATTTTTATTTTCGTAGGAGAAGAAGGATAAAAAGGACAAGAAGCGCAAGAGAGAGCGCACATATTCTCGGTCCGTTTCTCCACACGCCTCGCCCACATTCAATGATAACCCGCCGACGGCGAAACACTTGTCGATCAAACTGAAGATTTCACGTCCAGGTATGTCCAGGATTTGAATAATTAATCTATCTACCTATCTGTCTATCGTATCTATCCTATCCTATCCTATCCTATCCTATCTATCTATCTATATACCTATCTATCTAACTATCTATCTATTGATCATCTATCTAATTATCTATCTATTGATCATCTATCTATCTATCTATCTATTTATTTATCTATCTATCCATCTATTGATCCATCTATCTATCTATCTAACTATCTATCTATCTAACTATCTAACTATCTATCTATCTATCTATATATTTATATATCTATCCAATTATCTATCTATTTGTCTATTTTATCTGTCTATATATATCTATATATTTATATATCTATCTATCTATCTATCCAATTATCTATCTATCTGTCTATTTTATCTGTCTATATATTATTATATTGTGTTTTTAAATTATTATATTATTATTATTATTATTATATATTATTATTTATTATTATACAAGTATTCACAGTGACACCTATACATGTGACGATTATGCCAAATCATATCAAGTACAGGTCTTGAGTACGGGTACGTTACGTATAAGGAACACAAAGGAAGGTGTGCTTGGTACCAATGTACTATGCGTAAAGTTTGACTCTAGCACTGAAGTATCTTGGACTGATGAGTATGGAGTGAAAATCAATTGCATTCCTTGATTACTTCAATTCTGTCCAAATTTCATTTCAACAGATTTTAATATGGTGTCAAGTGTGTAATTCAACAACCCGTATGAATACCACAAAATTATTCCAATGCATTGTGAATTTTGGCACAATCGAAATTCGTTACAAGTCACTTCGTACCCTAAGGAGCGTTCGCCATGAGTCGCAATTTGTGACCAGAGTCTCTTGCCCTTGTAAAACGCTCTTGTTTGTTGATTACTGACAAACTATATTCGATCAATACTCCTGGGCTTTTGCACACAGACGCTAAGCTAGAAGTGCCAGTTGTAGCGCCTGAACCACCTTCTTTACCCCCCATCGATATCGCGTACAACTGCGTTAAGTGTCCGGCGGTCGATACGCACGATATGATTTGTTGTGAAGCGTGTGATTCCTGGTTCCATTTCCACTGCGTCGGCCTTACCCAGACGGAGGTCAACTCGATTGAGAACTATTATTGCAAGTCGTGCAAAAAGAAAGGCGAACACAAGAAGAAGAAGTAGAGACGTAGCGAAAGGGAGGAGTTGGGCACGACGAGCGAAGAAACACGCGCCCCAAATGAAACCGCCGTAGGACAAGTCTCTAGCTCTGAGTAGATTAACGATCGGCTCATGGTGGTACAATACCGTAGCAATATATGCACTCGCGGTGTGTTCAAACTGTCCAGGCAATAATTATACGTACACTAGTAATGACCATGGGCGCACTGTCACCCTTAAACTAGTAACTTTAGTATGTTAATCCTACTGCGGAGAAGCGGAGGGCACATCCTCTGGGGAAGGGTCGCTGTTAGAACCATCTACACCCAAGTCTTTCCTCGCCTGGGTTGCCGTGTAAGACGAATTTTGTCGGATTGTCGTACCCAGCGCCTGATCGGCCTTGTTCGTGTATTCGCACACATCACACACTCGCACAGCTTCCATGATCCCATACAATGGAAGGAATCGGCGATGCAGAGAACAGCCGTCACACACTAACCTGCCGCAACAACTGTTAAAGCCCGACAAATGGGACAAGTCGGGTTAGTCTGATTCAGTTCAATAATCAGACTTCCAGGAATGTACGATACGATACATAGGCTTGCTAAGTTTACAATAGCGAGTGAGCATGCACTAAACTTTCAACGAAACAACAACCGTCAGAGAAACAACCCGTAGTACGTGGTTGGTTGTACGATAATACCCTTAAACCCTAATATTATATCACTGTATATCCCGGTAAATTATTTCAACATTTATCCTGAATGCCCATCACGGCAACCGCGGGAACATACATTTTTCCGAACGCTTGCATGCATGAACCACGATGAAAGCATACGACTACATACATACCAGCAATTTTTCCTGTCGAAGGCCTGCTGTGCACTACTATCAGAGGTCGACGCCCACGTGAAGTCTGTCGTGCGAATTCAATCGCAAGATCATGTTAATTGTGTACCATGGTGAGGATGCCTATTGATGTCTTAACAATCTCCAAAACGAATAGATGTGTGAATATTGGGGCTGTTTAAAAAGACCCCGATGGGAGAATTCGCCACGCCAGGATCGGTAGTCACTTCTAAGTCACTGCCGACTTCACAAGACATGATAGGAACTCACATAGTGTATGTGCATGCATGACTGAAAACCAACCGAACCAGAAGCGCAATTGCAGCTCACTCTTAGAGTCGGGCCACTAGTACAGTAGAACTACTATGCCCGTAAAAACTCTCCAACACCGCTCCAACAAGAGAGTAAATGCTCCCGAGCAACAATCGATATTTAACTTGGAAGCCAAAATCGAACTTTTCACTTGGTAGGATTGAGTTCTTCACTTTGCTGTTTGTAGGCCTCTGAGAAACAATCATAATTTAACTGGAGAATAAATACATAAAATGCCAAGTTGATAAGTTGGATTCTTTCGAACAAACTGGTATAATCTAATACGAGAACAAACAGAAACTTGACGGATTGAGTACCTGTTTTACAAAGGGTGCAGACTTCTTCTTGGTCAAATTTGGTATACATTGGCGGGCGCTCGACATCGTCACCCTATAACCGTCAGAGTGCTTAGTACAATTGTGTAGGGGTTGCTTTTGTGTATACATAAACAAACGGAGGAGATTAAAATTTTAAATGAAAGCGTTCGTGTCTAATGTATGCAATCATATGTGTAATAGTGTGTTCTGTTGTGGACTGCAGACTCCCATACCGAACTAATTGTCAGACGACTTTAAGTACGTTCGTATACTTCATAAAATCAGTTCGATAGGACACCCGATTGAACTTGACACGCAAGTACGCAAATAGACTTGACATACGTACACAGATGCAAAAGTACAAAGTACGAAAGTTATTATATATATATATATATATATATATATATATATATATATATATATATATAAATATATAGATATAGATATATATACGCATATGTATCGTCATTTGAGGTGAGTTATCAATACTTATTTTGTCGACGTTAAAAGCTGTGATAGCACTCACCTATGGTAAATTGTCACTTGTCCCGTTCGAATTGTGTGGCCCAAGTCGCCACTTTTACAACTTTCTATGGCATATCACACTGTTTATATATATATATATATATATATATATATGTGTGATGTGTATGTGCAATGTATGTATGTACGTATGTATATATATATATATATATATATATATATATATATATATATATATATATATATATATATATATATATATATATATATATGCAGATATGGATATAGATACAAAAACATAGATATAGATTATCGATTAGATATTTTTATATATATATATATATATATATATATATATATATATATATGATGTGATGTGCGTGATGTGTGTGTGCGTGTGTGTATGTATGTTTTTATATATATATGTATATATATATCTATATATCTATATATATATATATATATATATATATATATATATATATATATATATATATATATATATATATATGTATATATATATATATATATATATATATATATATATAAATATATGTATACAGCATATTATCCAAACATACCGCAAGATACCGAATGCCGTTCAAGTACGAAAGTCCAAGATGATCGTTGAACATATTCTCATGCAGCTCCAACCTCTGCAGGGTCACGTGGTCCTTGTCGATAATTTTTGCCTTGTACTGTCCGCGGTTCATATATATATGGTATATCTCGCCTGGCACGTACAGGCTGGTTTCGTATGAAAATTGATAAGAGGTCACATAAGGCTATTGATGGAGCATTGTTATACAATTTTCAGCGAGCACAGACGAATTTGCATGGATGCCAATCAGTCCAATATGTCAACGGTTTCATTTTTCACACACGGCGGCTAACAGTTAAAGCACATGTCCGCAACAAGCAGGGCACGCTCTCCGCAATCAACGCAACCCAAACAGAACATAGTACAATGTCGAATTCGAGATCTGAATCATTAAAATAAACATAAATTACTATGGTCACAAATAAGACAACATACTCGGGAAGAATTCCTGCCTCGGTCGCCAGCTTCACGCCCTTTTTCAACCGGTCCTGAATTTCCTGCTCTTTCTGCTGCTTCATGGTGATCGCCCGGTTTCTCGCATTGACGTGCTCCATCTCGTCCATGACATTGGACAGTCCCTCTACTTCCTTGGACTCCCTTCTTAAGGGACGCGGAGAGCTTTGCCTCGATTTCGCAACTTCGACTTCATTGTTCATAGAGTCCATGAGTGCCATCACATCGGCGAGGCCTTCTACTGGGGTCGATGCTATAGACGGCAGAGCTACGAATGCACGTGAGAGATAGGCAGGACAAATAATTAGGTAAAGTTAATCATATATGCTGCATGCGCGATGAAAATATAGATCTACAGCAAGAATCAATACCAATGCTCATGTACATGCAATATATACAAAAAAAAACAGAGCGATCTTGTCCAGATGCGTGGTGTCAGGTAAGTCTCAGATGAACAATCAGAACTGTAAAATGAAGGAGCACAAAACAGGCGGCGCATTAAGCGGTGAATGGTTGTGAGCTCCACAGGCACTCCTTCCAGGTTCAGACATAAACATACATAATATATATATATATATATACATATATATAAATACATATATATATATATATATATATATATATATATATATATATATATATATATATATATATATATATATATATATATATATATATATATATATATATATATATATATAGTTATGGAACTTGGCCGGTTTCTCCGCACCTTTAGGTTGCGCCACACTCTCCTGCACTGCCTGAGTTTTCACGGTCTCCGTCTCTTGCACAGCCCCTTCAGCATCCTTCGTCACCTGTGTGGTCTCTATCGTTACTTTGACCCCCACTGCGGTCTGCGCCTCCTTACTGGTTGCACTAGACCCAGTTGTGCTGCTTGTTTTATTGGCCTTTGTTTGTACGGCACTTGGTTTGCTCTTTGCCTTCGGCTTAGTGGACGCGGATGTTGAAGAGAGATCGAAATTGCTCGTGAAACCACCCCATAACGACGCCAGTAAGCCTATTCCGGAGAATAAAGCATTGTTTTCGTGAAGAACGTTCTAGTATCAAGCAGATTCGTGTGACTTTCCAGGAAGTTAACCTCGATACTTGTACGGATTAACTAAGTGTCTAGCAGAATTACATGCCATTCTAATTGATATACAAACAATTCTGTACACAATTGTTAATACATAAGCGGTCGGCTTAACTTTATGAAGCCTTCCATAATATTCCAAAGCATGCAAGACCCTGACTTTGTACGGGAATATTAAAACGGATAAGTAAACTTTCTGAACAACGCGACAAGCCATTGAGTACTCATCAAGAGCATAACTACGCCTAACTAACCCAATGGGACTAAAACCATCGCCTGGCATCCAAGCCATACGACAACATAATCGAGTAAATAGCATGCAGTTACATACCTTGTTCCTCTGCAGGCTTCTCTGTCGGTTTTTTAGCGGCAACTCCGTCATCCTTGACTTTTGGCACTCCACTCTGACTCTTACTGTTCGCATCCACTTGTACACTCTCCGTCTTCTTCTCCTTAGCCGCTTCTCTCTCGTTCAATTTACCCTTCTCCGCCTTCTGTGAAGCCTGCCGGGAGACAGACACCGACGTGGCCGACGACGTGGCACCCTGTTTCTTACTATCTCCGGGCTTGACTTCCTCAGGCTTCACCAACTGTTTGATCGACGTGAACCACCCAGGCTTCCCCTCCGCTTCTTTCTTCTCCCGCAGCAGATTCGCGTGCGTTTCGTTTCGCAATCCAGCCCATGCTCGTCGCCTTGGACGCCAAACCTCCTTTGCTCGGTGCTGTAGATTGTTATAATGGAGGTTAGCTGTTGTGAGGTGACAATGTGATTGTATTCATACTAGACATTTACCATTCCTGAGTATCCATGCCTTCCGCGATTTTATGCTTGCTTGGAAAGGTAGAAGTTCACTCTCGGACTCTTGTAAATACTGAATTAAAGCTCATAACTCAATTCGCACAAACATTGTCGCGTTTTACACTTTGAACTATAACCCTCAGCTACAATGTTGGGGGAAAATACAATTACACAGAAAGCCAGCTGGCACAGTGCGGGTGTGGGACAGCGGTCAGGCTCACCTTATAAGCCAGTACATCGTGAGCAAAGGTCTCGCGCCATTGGTCTCTGTAGTTACACAAACAAGTTTGAAGGCATGGAGAGTATTGGTGAGTTGCAGAGGCGAAGCTGATTATCCGGTCAAATTGTCCTGGCAAACTAGCTGGGCATGAGTACAAAGCTACTGGGTTGTATTAGTGACACTTAAAACAGACATTTTTGCCAAGATCATGCCAGTTTTATGGAAGGGTTGCACGGACATACCCCTCTTGAATTACCTCCTTCACCATGTTCACAGCATTTTGGTGGCTCAGTCTCGGAACCATATCTGCAACGATACATAATTTTGGTGTCGAGAGGTAAAAGCATTGAGTTTGAATGAATGGCACCTCGCGTGAGCTAACAACATAGAATATATGACAAAGTAATCAATATTGATACACCGATACTCTTGGTTTGGAATCAAGCCCCATTGCGTACAAATGTACAGTTTAGAAAAAAGAAATAACCAAGATTGATATGCCGATGCCCACGTTTTAAAAGTAAGTATTATTGCATATAAACGTACAGTATAAAAAAATGTAATAACATATGGCAAAGGAATTAAGATTGATATTCCAATGCCCTTGAGATATAAGCAAGTACCAGTTCGTATAAACGTACGGTATATAAAAAACAATAACATAGGACAAACCCATTGAAATTGATACACAATTGCTCCTGGTTTGGATGGAAGTTTCATTGCATGTTTACGTTTAGTGTAGAACAGATAACTCGCTGCAACCAAGACAACGAGGCATCCGACGAGCGACAGGCAACTCACAGCTCAATCGTTACCAATACATACTATGACATTGCATTGAATTTTTTATTCGCAGCATACCATCATGGAACACCAACGACGTGATCAGGTGCTCGTACTTCTCCGCCAAGTCACACGTGACAATCGCCGGACTGCCGAAGCCATAGCAGTGGATGTTTGAAACGCCGTTATCATACAGCAACATCGTCAGCAGCGTCCCGCAACCGGCACCCAGGGAGTGCCCCGTGACATATATCTGATAGCCTTGGTCGTGCAGATTTCGTAAAACCTCGTGCGTTTCTTGATACATCCACACAGCGGATTTGGTCACGCCCAGGTGCGTGATGCAGGTGTCCTACGGGCCACCGACGGAGGGAGGAAGAACGACGAACGAAAGTGAGAGAGAAAACACTGAAGTTTACCGCAGCACACGTGTAAATAGAAATGAAACACAGTGAGCAGCAGTGACTAGTGTCTACCTTCAACTTCACCCATAACCAAGCAATCATGAATCATCCTCGACACCTACATTTTCACGTGCCGCTTTCTGTTCTGCCTGGGTCGTGTCGGACTCAACCTCGCCTGTAGTCATAGTCTGCGTCACAAAGTCCAACCGTGGGGGCCATGTGGTGCCGTCCACCATCAAATCAGTCAGTACATCATCGTTGTTGTAGGTACCTCGTATAGCCAAATAAGCCTTCTTACTATCCCTATGCACTGAAAGATATAGCGCTGGCTGTGTGTGGCTCGCAATGGGCTCCGAGAAGATTAGGTCGTGCCCGAGGGAATTGACCATGCGCTCGACATCTGCCTCGTTATCCAGATAACTATGGACCCAATATAAGCAGCAATATTTTAGAGTCTCAGGGGTTCAAGGGTTTTACATTTTGGGATGTAGCTGCGGACAAATAGTATCAGCGAACGTAGCGCGAGGGAAGTAAGACTAGAGCGTGGCACGCATAGTTCAGTTTTTAGATGTAGCTTGCGTGATTCGAAGCAATCGACTCAATTGAAGCGTATGCTTCCATATGTAGAGGGATTGCACAGAATGAAAGATCGCATGCATGCACACAGTGTCAGTGTTCGCTTGACCACACAGACCTGAACATCAGAGCATGAGGGGCCATGGTTAGCAACTTGTCCCACGTGTCTTGTTCAATATCTTTGTTGTCTTTATGATTCTCGAACTCCTGTTCTGGATTAACTCCTCTCTCCCAGTATCTGCGCAGGCACAAATCGATATATATGGTCAAGACCTCAAACCAGCGATGGTTAGCTCGTAGAAGTACTGGGTGAATTAAACTTGTGAGATGGTATGCGAGCACAGATTTAACACAACTACCTTGATCCCATCACCACAGCACAATACGTACCACAAAGAGTCGTCGAGGAACATTTCAAACTAAATATTACGAGTGCCAGCAGGTTCAATGCAACGTACTTAGATTGTATCACTTGTGACAAGAGGGAGGTGGCCATGTATACAAATCAAAGTGCATTATAAGTTCGAACAAGTATGCCTACACAAACTCGAAGACATCATCGCAAAGTCATTGTACCGGTTATATCCAAACAAAATGTGAGCTGACTTATGCTCAGCCTGCCATAGAAATTATTGCTATTAATGTGTGCGTATCGTTACGTATTTGTATGACTTACTTCTTGGCCGAGAGGTAGTACATGCCGCCCACGAGCTCTGTCATGGGCACATTCTCAGTCAGTGACCCTGTCAGTTGTTTGACCAGCGCCGATGTCTCCGAGAACTGTGAGTGCGATACCAACTGACTCACGGTAACACCACCTTTTGTCAAGAAGAAATCAATGGCTTGAGCGGCCTGGGATATACCCGGCACGACCTTGGCAGCCTGTAGAGAGAAGTACGCGCCACGTAGGAACTTGTCCATTGCTCGGTCGTCTATCTCTGTGGCGTAGGGTTTGAGCTCACCTTTATAGTAAGAGTCAAGCCGTTCGTGACGGAATCGGATGCGTTTTCTGTAGGCGTCCATTCGTATCGCTGGGGGCGGTAAGTGATTTATACGTTTACATTGAGGCCGGCGGTGGTTGACGGACGTCCGTGGCGGGTGCTGATTGGTGCACTGAGCGTTTTTGTATCAGCTCTGAGACCAGAACATATACACTGCACAAAATTCAACACATAGCGAGCAAAACTTCGTATATTCATTTTGATTTTGTCTGGGTGAATGACACTCTAAGGATACTTCGATAGACAGCGAGCATATAAATACTTGCACATTAAACCAACCGAGTACAGACCAGTTGATACGTTTAGCAAACACTACACGAGCTTACTGACCGATATGGCAAGCGTCGCAGGTGAGATTTGAATCCGAATAGCCGTACGCCGGCACGAAGTCTTCGTTGTCGAGGTCAATATAGCAAAACCCATGTCCGCAGTTGCGACAGTGATGCTGCCGCCTGGTCCAGTCCCAGGGCTGCTTGCAAGCATAGCACCCAGCTTTTTCATCGATAAATTCGGCCTTTTCTCCGACCTAGACAGAAGCAGACGTATTTACGTCGTCACAAAGTTACCAAATATATACAGCACTTATATTCAAATAATGGCAGAAAATGCGTAATCAAGATACAGATGTGAGCAATTCAGAGTAAGCAGTGAGAAAGTATGTAGGAACAAGGCCTAAATCGAATCTACATACCACATCGTCTGGTCTGGTGTATTTGTTACTCATAATTTCCCCGGACCGTACTTTGCGATACGCATCGACACCGTAATTCGTAGCCACTCGACCAAGCTCGGCTATTCCCGCCAAGGTATTATGCATCACATCACTGTCTAAGCCTGTTCGTGAGATATATACACGCATGAATTGGTCTCAGTATAAAGCGTCCCATCATATCCCTATCTGTCTACACACAATGTGACCCTGCAAGCACCAATACACTGAAAATTCCATGCAGCGCCAGAGTGGTTTAATTTATACATAAATTTTACTTATACTGTGGAGTGTGCCAACGGATCTAGGGCTAGACACCAACATATACATCAATCAAGGGAGGACACAATTGCGCTGTGTCCATTCAAATACAATACATTCATATAGGATATCAGTAACTACATATACGATCCATCATAAATATATACGGTATCAGTAACAACATATACGGTAGAACAAAGTTATTTACGATATACTTATATATGAACAAACTAATACTGAATAAATTGTTATTCTGCACTAAGGCATGGCTGTATATATATATATATAAATATATATATATATATTATTATATATATATATATATAAATATAAATATATATATATATATATATATATATATATATATATGTGTGTGTGTGTGTGTGTGTGTGTGTTCAAATATATATATATATATATATATATATGTGTGTGTGTGTGTGTGTGTGACTATGCGTGTGTGTGCACGTGTATATATATATACGTATGAATGTATCCATGCATGTATGTATGTATGTATGTATGTATGTATGTATGTATGTATGTATGTATGTATGTATGTATGTATGTATATATATACATATATATATATATATATATATATATATATATATATATATATGTATATATATATATATCGACAGTACCAATCATTTTCTTTGGAAAGGTCTGCTATGAAGAGCAGTCAGAAACATACAATGTGCAAACGGCAGTCAAGCGTGTATATATTATACAAAGAGTGAAAAGCAATTGAAACCCCAATCCGCATATATGTTGCGCTTGCAACCACAACTCTGTAGGAAACTAAGCCGTGTACACCCTAGAAACCAGGCTTGTACGAGTTCAAACTATATCTTTTCTCTCGACAAATAAACAAAAAAACAACAAGTAGGACCATGACAGGTACCACAGAACACGGTACTAGGATTTTCAAAGCGACTCGGGCAAAATATAATGTTTCTACGTACACCACGGGGCGTATATACAACTAAGCCTTCCACACTACCAGTCATCTATCGTGTCCCATACAGTAATATACCACAAGGAATTATAAGTAGTCGTGCCATACATAATAACTTCGCACACAATCACTCTGTACTGTTTTACAATATAGATAAGCATTCATAATATCCATGAGATCGCTACATACCAGCTGTGACGCTGCCTTTCACAGCACCGCTCACCTCACTACCAAAATCCTGCCAGGCATCTTCTTGGCCCCGACCTCGAGCTCGAGGTGGCATATACCCTATGTATGCCATCGTTACAATATGACTGACAACTGAATTCGCCTTACTTTTGCACCATAGGTAACGAGATCGATATGTAATTATATATAGTCGATATTTACATATATACAAGTAAATTTTTTTACCAAGTAAAAAAATACTAAATTACCATACTTAGAGAAATTCAAGCATACCATTGGTTGTCGATACCAGAAGGAATTTGTCCGTAGTCGTTGGCCGCTGGGACGGGCCCGGGTGAGACTTTCCAAGCCTCTCCGAGTCCGACGCCCCGTCCCCGATCTGACGGCCTGACGGCCAGCGCCTGGCGCCCTGGCCACCAGTCGTCCGGCGCCCAGTGGGTGACTGTGACCCAGTCTGAAATCAATTCATCTGTGACAACGTCGTCAGCCTTTTGCTCTGGTACATAGCTCTGAAAAAATGAATATACACACAGCGGGAGACGAACATGGCTGAATGCAGTATTCTTCTGTCATAGCCAAAATCTACGCTTATGTCAATAGTGCGACTGGACTGCGTACATATATTGTTGCGAAGATACTCGTCATAACGATATATAGCACTTCTCAGCGCAGATTTTTTTCTTGTCGGGCTGGTCACAAAAAGTGTTTAGTTCTGTCACGCCCATGTCGATAGTACGATAGTACTGAGTGTGAACATGCATCGCTGTTGTGAAGAATCTTGTCGTATCGCTATGCTGTACTTCTCCAGTACATAATTACACATATCTTATTCAATACTCTGATTATAATGCCACTCCCGGAGTATGTGCTTATTTTTAAGCCGGATTACATTATCTCAAACCAAATTTATTATTACCGAATACCGAGGACAGTATAATATAGATCGCTATGACATGGCCCTCTGGATTGAGTCTCCGTGGAAAAGTTGCAGTCTCAGTGAGAAAGTCATTTTTAGAGAGACTTTATCCAGAGGGCCATGGCTGTGAAGCCGTGAAGGTAAACACTCACTGTATCACTTCATGTAGCACTGATCACTTCCCATGTCCCCGGCGCTAACAAAAACACAAATCTCATAGCCTTCTGAAATCAAACAACTTCTGAAATCAAACACAAATCTTGTCCTTTTAAATATTTTTTACAGGACACAGAGGGTGTGGACTGTGGACTGTCATATGCAGCGTACACAGGTCACTTCCTTTTCTCAATAGGCCACAGAGGGTGTGGACTGTGGAAAGTCATGTGCAGTGTACACAGGCCACTCTCTTTTCTAAATAAGCCACAGAGGGTGTGGACTGTGAACTGTCATGTGCAGTGTACACAGGCCACTTCCTTTTCTAAATAGACCACTTCCTTTTCTAAATAGGCCACAGAGGGTGTGGACTGTGGACTGTCATGTGCGGTGTACACAGGCCGCTTCCTTTTTTAAATATTTACATACCATTTTTGTTGCCGCTAGCGGCCAGGCACTGGCATAGAGTACTTTGGTATTATTTTTATTTTTAGAAAAACAGAATAATATACAATAATTTTTCAAAAATTAGACGTTCGTAAATATTCGAACGACCAGTGCATAAATACATATGTTTTTTCAATATTCCTATTCAGGCCTCGGTGGGTCAATTAGAAAATATGTTTTAAAAATGATGATGATTTTAATTTTCGTCATTTGAAAGTTCTATTTATAGACTACGGATTGGATCCTCTCTTCAAGATTCAACTCTTCTTGTCTTATTATTTTATATCGCAAACGAAATGACTTGGGAATTGGGATGGACGTCAGCGTCAGACAAACTGATGAAATATATCTATATGTTCAATAGAAGCTGGCTGGTTTGTATGTATTGCGATACTAACTAGACTATATTATACACATCCTCTTTCTCAACATCCCCATTCGTCTGATAATTTGCTTGAAAGTCGAAAGTTTTCTGATTAAATAAGATGGCAGCTGCTTCATTACTCAGGCAACAGTCGGCTGCATGGCTTCGACTTTCGAAAGTCGCTTCTAAAAGTAAGTGCAGAGCGCCTTTGACGTATCCTTAGCCAGTGTAGTGTATCAAATATAAATTTGACATGTTACGCAGGGAACGACAAATTATCGTATATCTTGTATGGAATCGTAAGTATTTCATACCACTCTTCATATTTATTCTACAATAGAAATTGTTGAACGCGTTCAGTTTTGCATAAACTGTCAATTTGGTGCTTTGCGTCGTTGTATTTGTCTCGTGTGCGAGTGCAGCAGGTTTTAATTGTATCGTCATATATATTTCTCCACAGTTGCACGTTTTAAACTTTGCAATATTTACCAAGCATACTGATGAACATTCAACTACAAATGTGTTGTGTAAATTTGCGGATATGCGTTTCCGTGGAATTAGTTTTATCTAACCATCTACGATTCACGTCTATCCACCCTGTATGTACTCACACTGTTGCTGGCTCACTTAGGTCCGAACTCGTTTTATCAGTTTAGAGTCAGTACTATATCACGTGAGTTAAATACAAATCGTCCAGAGTCACCAGCTGTAATATCATGGCACTCGGATAAGCTTGGGCCGATGACAATTATCCAGTTGGATGCTTGCTCAAAGTCACTCCCTTAGCACCGTTAGCTCTCCACTTTCCAACAAGTTAATGATCTACTTTCAATCTCATTTAATTATTATTATTATTATATATAATATGGTATTTCTGCATATGTCAGCTTACTTATTTATATTCTTGATGTCTCTATCATGTAGATGTGGGTTCAATCTCGGCGACGTATGTGTGCAGAAACACAACGACACAAGGACAGCAACACAATGATGTCAACCTGAGCTTCCGGTCCCTGTTGCACTCGTCCGCTGCGCTTTTTGACGACTCTACTGCGGGTGGCGGCGGTGGGTCGGGCAAGGGCACTGGGACTACTAATATGCAGTGCGAACACTGTAAAACAAGGGCGGTTGTTGCTATCGCCGGTAGGTAGATATTCTGTACCCCGTATGAATGTCCAATCCTTAGTGTTTATCACAGTGGTTGTTTTGGTGTGTTGTTTTAGCGAGTGATTTGTGCAGTGTGACCATCTATAAACGAACGCTGTCGTTGGTGTTTCAGATAGGTAGCTGTCACGTGATTTATATCTCTTAGTCGATCTGTTTTTAGTCATTTTGATCTTTGATTGCAATATGCTATGTGAACTCTGTAAAACGAGGGCTACTGTTGCTGTTTCCGGTAGGTGACTATCGCGTACATTGTGTATGCATCCCTGTAGTCGTGTTGTTTCGTTACATTATACCTTATAACTGATTGTAGTGTGCAACGAACTCTGTCAAACAAGGCTGTTTTTGCTGTCTCAAGTAGATCTTCTATGTCACTGCGAAGTGCATGTGGGCGCGAAGGAGAGCACGAACATCATTGGATGAGCGTTATCGTTGTTGTGTCTGGTGTGTCAATATGATGCACTGTCTCTATCTCATCACTTTGGACTACATGTGATTACAATATGTGCATGAGTCGTTCCTGTGTCTGGTTAGCAGTCTAAGACTATTGTGGAGTGTTATATCTGACGGCCACTGTGGTATACTGGACTTGTGCCGGTGTTGCTCTTATGAGTAGACGGAGAGTGTTGTCTAGCCCTGGTCTCTTTCTTGTTGTGTAAGATGTGTTGTTGTTACTATAGTTGCTGTATATGATGTGGAGTCTGCTGTTTCTGTTTTCAGTGGCTGAAGTCTTTGTACTTGTTAGCATCTCGACACTGCTTGTGGCGCTATTGGTTTATTTCATTACACCTGTGTGTTTACTCAGCTGTTGCTGTATATTTTGAACCCCGAATCTACCTGCAATCATCAGTAGGAACTGTGATACTTGCTGTGTTCTTAAAAAAATTAAGCAATTCTGTTTCCATTTTGACTTAAGTACATATATGTGCGTAGGATGTTTGTGCATCTGGTTTTCCGAACCGTCCGTCCCATAGTTAAGCTATGCTACCTGAATTCTACATGTGTTTCCAACAGTATTATCGACTGTTCCAAGGTTTTATTCTCATCACGTGTGTGAATCTCGTCCCGTTTTGTTGATTTGTATGTTTAATTGCTAACTGAATAACGTTCTTGCCATCCACTTAGAATCAGGTAAAATCTTTCAGTGTCTAAATTGCAACAAGTTGTTTAAACTGGATGGTGTTGAAGGCGACATTCCCAACGTTGGCGATACCTCGGACTCGGATGAAGCCAAGCCGTCACTGGGTGGCTTGACAAGTCCCAAGAAGGTTAGTATAAACCACATTATAGTTTTCTATATATATATATATATATATATGTGTGTGTGTGTGTGTCTTATATATTAAATGTTACCGACCTCTTGCGTTTTCCATATATAGTATATATCATAATTTTCGCATGTATAATGGCTTCTCTCGTTTTGTGTTCTAGTTCTTCACTCGAAGAGAAACTTTGACTTTATCGCGCTCATATCGTGGCTTTGTGCACCTTGCTCCTTGAACGGAATTGTTTTGAAAGCACTTTTTTGACTGTGTTACATACGGCTACGCTATGTTATGCACCTGTCTCAATACCATGTCCGTGCTACTTCCTAGTTGCAAGTATTGGCGAATATGTTTCGTCCTATGTACGCATTTCTGATAACCGCATTTTTGCTACGACAGATCCGCGAGCATCTGGGCGAGTATGTTATAGGACAGGACCACGCCAAGAAAGTTCTCTCCGTTGCGGTATACAATCATTTCAAACGTGTCAGAGGTAAGTTGGTAGCGATTTTTTTTATTGTTTGACGACTTGATATACGACTGAGGGGCATTAAGGTCGCGGGCTAGAATACGGTTTTTCAGAAATGGAGCACAGCTATGGTAAATAAATACTCACTAACTATCTATGTATTTTATATTCATGTTTCCAAGCTTTACCAAAATAGCTTGAGCATCATTTCTGCATGGTTGTCTGTTTGGTGACACGAAGACTGGCATCTATCTGATAGTTGATTCTTTGTGACATTTCGAGTACCAACTGCTGATCGAAATTCCACAAGAGCATAGTGATCGAAAGATTGGGTTTCGCATTATCAGTTAAGGTCCTGTTATCGATGAAATTTCGACTTTTGACATATTGTCAATGAGGGCAGAACACGGGTGAATATTCTTAATATATATATATATATATATATATATGTATACATACATATAGCTGCAGAGGGTATATAATTTGGGAGGGCTGTGTTGTATAACAATTCTTTAAATTGAAGATCGATACTAGTGTAGGCTAAAATAGTGAGTTCAATTGTTTTTTATTGGATATTTACATGGATGCCATCCTGTACTTCTGATCTGCATAGGCAATTTGGAAGGAAGGAAGGCTACACCACCCTCGGCCGAAGGTACCAAGGGCACTGTGCTGAAGGTAGGCGACAGGAGTTTCCTCACGCCAGATGACCACAACGGATACAAATGGGAAGCTAAAGAGATATTTGAGAACGAGAAGGAGGCTGAAATCGGTGTGCATACTTGTGTTCTCAGTGTGTGGAGACGGTCTAAACCCTCTGAGAGTATTTTCCTTGTGAGACCTATATATTGATGCTCCGCATGAATTGTATACACCTGTACAATGTATATATATTTCTATGCACAGGCATATCATCCCGCTATAGCCTAGCTCTCGCATATCTCTGAGACGACCGTACACCTGTACGGTCGATTTAGAGATATGCTAGAGATATACCGGTAGGTCATTCATGAATTTGCACCGATTCATGGAGTTTGGTTGTTTTTTATTCTGTAGAATTCTCGCGATCGTTGTCAGTATTAAATCACACTTCTGTAGCGTGTACTGGCTATCTGAGCCAGAATTTTTCAAGGGTCAACCACACCACGATCCTAATATGGGATTCATCTTTCTGTCCGTACAACTTTAACCCTTCATCGGACTCGCGTTGGTATGACTAAGATTCACTCAGCCGGATTAGAGTCTAGATCAACCGTTCCACGC
Organism: Sphaeroforma sirkka; assembly: GCA_001586965.3. Classification (NCBI taxonomy): domain Eukaryota; class Ichthyosporea; order Ichthyophonida; genus Sphaeroforma; species Sphaeroforma sirkka. The sequence continues at coordinate 164,794 of LUCW03000055.1, read as the reverse complement.
ATAGGTTTTACATCATCTATCTAACCCCACTTATCTCTCTGTCTTCGATTTTTGAGTATACATTGTTTTTCAGCTATTGCAGAGTTAGGCTCAACTGTTTCGCAGATAGGTCTTGCAGTAGAATCTCATAGCCCCACTTATTTCACTGCCTTCAATTTATCTATCTGTTCAGCTAACGGAGAGTCAGGCTCAACCGGCAGTGCGCCATCCCCGACGATTTCTTCGAAGGCACAGCTGACGTTTGATAAGAGCAATATCCTTCTCTTTGGTCCCACTGGTTCTGGAAAGACACTTCTGGCGCGCACCCTTGCAGAGTTCCTTGATGTGCCGTTCGCCATGTGTGACTGTACCGTTTTGACTCAGGTGGGTAGTGCGGCTTAGTTGAAGGTATTTGTATGTGTATTTAAATTATATAACTATATCTATATATATTTATATAACTATATCCAAGGGTTGGGCTCATCGATATCTCGCTAATTCGTTTACTGTTCTGCACAAGATCCGTTAGATCATAGGTGCCGTTTTTTTTAGTTTTTTTTTTTTAGTTGAACGCGTGTCACTCAGATAATTATATCGATGTATGCGCTGTAGTAAAGTATGGACGGCATCAAAGTGCCGGCTTTATTTTCGGCTTTTTTTTCTTTTTTTTTTGTCTATGGGCGTTTCTGGTATGTATACATGTAGTTTGCTTCTTTTTTTTTTTCCTGTTTCCCTGATGGACTATCGGATTAGATGGTCTTCAAATCTATCTGACATCAAGAAAATCGGGGGTTTCTTTTTCCAGGCCGGATATGTTGGAGAGGATATCGAAAGTGTGATTTTCAAACTTTTGAAGGAAGCTGACTTCAATGTCGAGAAAGCACAGAGAGGTACTTTGTTTGATCAGCAAGCGAATCTTGTATCGTTTTTCAGTCTTCGGGCGATTGTTTTTGTCGTACAATTCGCTTAGTCATTTCAGGCGTACCCGTCCTCTATTGGGAACTCGGCGTGCACCAAGAAGTGTTGGCTTTACTTTGCGGTATAGCTTTCTTGTGATCCAACATATTCAGATCCTATCTACCTATTTTATTATTTGCACGAATAATCCACCATTCATGCACAGGTATCGTATACCTGGACGAAATCGACAAAATCGGACGAACGTCATCGGGGTCAAGTGTCACTAGAGATGTCAGTGGCGAGGGTGTGCAGCAAGGTGAGCTGTGAATATCTACATTTAGCTTATAACCGCTTTCTGGCAATCTTAGTTCATTAACTGAGCTGAATCTGAACATATGCTCTCTGTCATTCATTTGCACAGGTCTGCTTAAAATGCTTGAAGGAACCGTTGTTAGCGTACCTGAAAAGGGTGGTCGTAAGAACCCGAGGGGAGAATTCATACAAGTTGGTATGTAGGTTGTGGCTTATTGGTTTTAACGCCATATGTGTATAGCATATATATATATATTTATATATTTATATATTTACATATCCGTTGCTTATCATCGTCGGGCTGTCACACTGTATTGGTGTAGTGTCCGCCGTTCTATGCACGGGAGTTTGACCCTCGTATCCATATATGGCATCAACCCTCAAAACTATTTTATCGGAATAGATTCTGTTAAGTCCCAATGCCATGCACACACATACACATGACGCCTTTTTATACTTTGAGACACTGCACCGTCGCATCCTTTGCACGCAATGAATACCACATGTGTGCACTGATGCACCAAGTATCCTGCATTTGCATCCTATTGCCAGTGACCTACTTTCAGACTTTGCCTAATTCTACTTATACATTATACCATCTATGTAACTTTAGATACATCAAATATTTTGTTCATGGGAAGTGGAGCTTTCCCTGGTCTCGACAAGATAGTGCAGGAGAGGAAAAAGGTCACCGGCATCGGATTTGGCGCCACTGTGCATCGCCCTAGCAACTCGAGTATGACCGATGACAAGGCTATGAAGGAGGCTCAGCCCGAGGATCTGGTGTGTCATGATGCGCTTAAATCATAAACCATGTTGATGTATACGGAGATTACGATAAGCTACGTGTTTGTGTCGATGTCGTTAGATATGTGGGTTGAGATGTGTGGCAATTATGTCAGCCATAAATACATTAGTCCTGGTGAAACGATCAACTGCGTTTATCGAGTCGCTGTTCATGTCGGAGTTATTAGGTATTTGTATTATTGAAATGTGACAATCACGTCGAACCATTGATACAACAGTCCTGTGTTGACCAAAGACAATTGGGCTAAAAATTGACGCGTCATTATTTAAGCGCCGTGCGATGCGTATATTTAAACGTATACATGTGTACATCTGCGTAACGCCATATCGTATATATATATGTGTATATGTATATGGACATAAACAGTAGCAGTTGCAATTTCATGTGAAACTGTGATGTGCTTGATTTGGCAATTACGTGCTTTACCTTCAAATAGAGACTAACTAATACATAACATTGGGGAATGTATAGCTGACGTCTTAGCTTATACTCACCTACATGTACTGACTTCATTTTTTTCTTTACCTATCTAGGTGAGCTTCGGATTAATCCCAGAATTTGTCGGCCGTTTCCCTGTACACGTTGGCTTGGACACGCTCAGTGTGTCGGAGCTAGTCAGAGTTCTGACAGAGCCCAAGAATGCAGCTGTAGCGCAGTATCACGCTTTGTTCGAGATGGACGGGGTAAGTTGCGGCGCGCATTTAAATTTCGAACTCGCATATGGAGTTTGTCTGGAAGCATGTTCAATAGTTGATCGTTAGTTATTTGTAGCACCAAGGGATCGTTTGGTTCTTTGCTCGGATCGTACCTCACTTCCGTTGTATTGCACGGGTGTTTGTTTTTGTTTTTTATTTACGTTCGGCTTGAACGTTTTTGTTTTCTGTTAGATATATGTATAGTTCATGTTACCGCAAACACACCCAACGGTGGTAAAGAAGGAAGATGTTTCGAGTGTTCAGAGCTTACTTCAGGTCTAGTGCTGATAAGATATTGCAACCACCGTCAATCTACGCCATATTAGCGACTCGTTGATAGCATTTAAACTATACTTTTTTATTTATTTATCATGAGCTTTCTAGGATTAATTATATGTTCTGTCACTCCCATTAATTTTTGCAGATCCAGTTGCTCTTCACGGATGATGCTCTGAAAGCTATTGCCACCGAGGCATACGAGAAACGAACAGGCGCGAGAGCACTGAAGTCTACCATGGAGCGATTGCTGTTAGGTACTAATTTCTCTCTGTAACAACTATGTAATGTATGTATGTATAGGCATAATATATATATATATATATACGTATATATGTATAAACATATATATGTGTGTGTGGGTGTGTATTTTTATGTATGTATGTTATGTTTATGTTATGTTGATGCGTCCAAGTTCTTATAACTGCTTAGTCGATCAAGTCTTCGGAACATATATCGTGTATATGCCCATAGTTGCTGCTATACATAAGGATAACCCGCGCGGGTGGTAAGTGGTTCAGATATATGGTACAGTTGTACTTAAGTTTCTACCACACCGTCTTGTGTTCTTAGTTGTCACTGCTTGTGGCCCTTCCACTGCGAACCGAGACAGCGCTAAAGTGCCATATTTATTGCACATTTCTTAAAGTCGATCTTTTACTTATCAAGTCAACATGTCTGTATATGACTATTATATATATATATATATATATATATTGTGAAATGGAAGTTGGTATGTATGTGCAGGCAGCAACCTCATAACAGACATGCAGCGGCATACGTATTTCAATATCGTCGATCTTTATTTAAATCTGTACTTAAATCATGTTCCATCTGATTGCCTTTGACATCAGAATCAATGTTCGAGGCTCCAGGATCAAACATCACAGCTGTTCTGATTGACGCAGAGTGTGTCGAGGGGAAGAAAGGTCCTACACTATTCGCCGGTTCAGAGATTGTTGATGTAAGTTTTTGTTGAAGTATGCAAGAATTTGTTGAAAATTGGGAGGTTTAGATAGTTGTACGTTGAGATGAGGGATGTGATTTTTGGAGATTGATGACTTAATTTACGTGCCAAAAAAACCATGCCGTTTGGTATTTGGTGGTACCAGTTAGTTATATCATTTGAGAAGAATATACGGTGGATATATGCGTGTTCTCTGGGCACACATATGCTCGCATTGGTGTTATGGCACTATTCGCGATTTGTAAACTGATCACCTTCTATTTGTACAACGCAGGTGTACAGCGAGAGAATACCCCCTACCGACGAGCCTGTAGTAGAGAACGATTAATTATCAGAGTAATATTAATATGATCAATTGTTTATGAAATATGAGTCCAGCAGAATTGGAAGCTTCGAATCTGAATGTCGAATGGAGCAACGTTTACATACGATAGGTTTGCCATGAAGAACAACCTCCACAATGAAGTTTTATCATTGGGAGTATATAAATAAAGTTTAATTGTCACTGGTAGCATATGTGAATTCATGGAAATTCGCAGTAACGTCTTTACTTTAGTTTTGTGAGCACGATTTCAGAAGCGTCGCTGGTTTATATTAAGGTGAGGTTGGTTGCTCACAATAGTAGGCAATGGCGCTCGTGGCTTTGTGTCGTGTCGCTGTACCATCTTGATTTTTGATTTCATACTGTTGTGCGGTGTATTCTACTTTAGTTTTGTGAGCACGATTTCAGAAGCGTCGCTGGTTTATATTAAGATGAGGTTGGTTGCTCACAATAGTAGGCAATGGCGCTCGTGGCTTTGTGTCGTGTCGCTGTACCATCTTGATTTTTGATTTTATACTGTTGTGCGGTGTATTCTTATTAATCAGCTGCATTGTGATTGGATGCGACAACACTTTGTACTACTACAATCTCGCTCTTGTTTGTATGGTACGGAAGAACGTGCTCTTGACTTTTATCCTCAGTACAGCGAGTTTTCAGGATGGGCTAGTGTAGGAATATCCAGCACCTTGATTATGGGAGATCAATCTGTTTCACGTTCGTACTCGGAAGATTTTTCACACTTCTGATTATCCTGCCAACGTACGGTGTTAAATTGTTCGAGCCCCATCCACAAGGCTGCGTAGAGATATGGTTATGGTGTCCCAGGAGTGTCCACGTATCGTGCCTTAATGATACTCTGCAAGAGCCATACCAGCAAATGGTATTACTTACATCCATGTTGTCGAAACCAGGTGAACTAGGGATGGAAATCAGATACGAGAAAAAACCGAAACACTGGTAAATTAATATCCGAGGAGCATCCGTATGTATACAAAACCAATATGACGGTTCCCAGACTTTCGATAAACACTTCATCTTCATCACAGACGCTCTCACTGAATACCTGCCTTTCGTTCCAGGATTTTGTCTAGACTTTGAGAACGGTATTACACTTCTCTATGCAAAATTGAATGTCATGCCATGATTCACACTTCTGCGTGGCGACTTTTATATCAATCATTACTTTGTCTATGATGGGACGAGGAGAGTCACTATATCTCACTCTCTATACGACTCAGTCATTCTGAAAATCACAAATGTCCAATTGATGCGCTACCAGTTGATAAATAAACCACCCACTATATGACTACTTTTTATGAAGATCTCTGGTGCCTAAGTAATGGGCTACAAATAGCTTACGCTACACTCTACTGTATAACTGTATAACTTTCTACAGTTCATCTTTCGTTCCCTCATTGTCCACCCACTCAGCCACATCCACAGCCTCGTTCTCGCTCTTGGGCGTCACCAAGCCCTCCAGAATCTTGATGCGCACAGAGTTCCAGTTCTTCAGCTCGGGCTTGAGCTTGCCCTTGTTGATCTTTGTCACACGCTCCAGCTCTTTCTGGTTGTCGACAATTCCCTTGTCGCTCATCTTGTCAATGTACGTGTTCTCGCGATCCGTGCAGTGTTCCTTGGTGACTACATTGCACTTCCACGCATCCACCTTATCACCCAAGATTTCGAGCATCTCAATGGTGAATACTAGGGCGGCACCGCCGGGTATCTTTGCGCCACTGCCGCGCTCTCCGTAGGCGAGTTCGGAAGGAATGTACAGCTCGAACTTGTCGCCCTCCACCATCAGCTGCATTGCCTCTGTATGATATAACATTGATGGGGGTTCGAATGTTACTAAAACATGGCAAATCTGAAGGCATTGCGTATTTCGCACTACTACTTTTTCGTTATGTTTCTAGCATAGTGAGCTTCAGTTAACCGAGAAGATGAATACAGGTAGAAGATAATATGTACTCGCCATGAGCCTATCCCCTCCAATCTTTTGGAACATGTTGGTGGCTTGGCGTAGCATAGAGATAGCTTGTATTTAAATCATAGAAAATAAAATCAGAAATATGATGTAGATGGCTACTTGGAAAAAGAATGTAGCCTATAAGACGAGAACAACATTCAGCACTTCGATCCGAGCTTTTGAATGCTTTTTAAAATGTCGATTTCAACCAATATGATTAAAAAATATACAGATCCTGTATAAACAAAAGAGTGTATGACTACAGGGATATAACATAATGAGAAGGCCTATATAGATGGAAAAGAAAAGCACATCTACAGACTACATACGCACACAAATGAAATTTTGACGGGGACGAAGTCAAAGCAATGTGTGCAAGATATATAAATGAAAAACTAAATAAATTCACATGAGCAAATAAACATCTCAATTTATCTATATATATATATATATATACATATATATATATATATATATATATATATATATATATATATATATATGCGTGTGTGTGTGTGTGTGCGTGCGTGTGTGTGTGTGTGTGTGCGTGTATGTGTGTGTGTGCGTGGGTGTGTGTGTGTGTGTGTGTGTGTGTGTGTGTGTGTGTGTGTGTGTGTGGTGTGTGTGTGTGTCTATATATGTATGTTTAAATGTTATATGTATGTGTGCATGTAAATATATATATATACATGTATGCATATATACGTATGTATGTACCCATCCATATATCCATATCTATCTATCCAAATAAATATGTACGTATGTATGTATGCATACGTACGAACGCATGTATACAACGTCCATCTATATTATATATTACGTATATATATGCGTGCGCGCGGTATGTGTGTGCGCGCGCGCGCCAGGTCCGTATTGATTACGCGCGCGTGCGCGCGTGCGTGCGTGCGTGCGTGCGTGCGTATCCAGTGTGTGCGTGTGGTGCGTGTGTGTGCGTGTGCGTGTGCGCGCATTGTGCGTGGCGCGTCCATGCAGTACGTATTGCATTGTTATGTTGTGTTATTATTATTATTATTGTATTATTGGTTATTATTATTATGTATGCATATGCATTGATATTATATTATTATATATATATATATATATATATATATAATATATATATATTATATATAATTATTATATATATATATATATATATATATATTATATATATATAATATATATATGTATATATATTATTATTATTATTATATATATATTATTATATATATATATATATATATGCATATATATTATTATATATGCATATATATATATATATATATTATATATATGTATATACGTACGTACGTACGTACGTACGTACGCGTCTGTGCGCATTATTGTATGTTGTACGTACGCACGTACGCATGTGTGTTTACGCACGCATACGTGTTTATGTGTGTACGTGTGTACGTGCGTACGTACGTACGTACGTACGCATATTACGTACGTGCGTACGTACGTACGCCAACGCGCACGTGTATGTATGTATGTTTATGTATATATATTATATATTATTACGTGCGTGCGTGTGTATGATTATGCATATATATATATATATATATATATATATATATATATATATATATATATATATATATATATATATATATATATATATATATATATATATATATATATATATATATGTGTGTGTGTGTGTGTGTGTGTGTGTGTGTGTGTGTGTGTGTGTGTGCTTAGGCGCTTAATATTGCGCGTGCTTGTGTGCTAGTGAATTTTATACCTCATGGGGCCGAGAGTGAAGTGTTAGAGTATTTCCTGCTGGTGCTTTTGCGCTTGTTTATGACCATATATATAGCTGAAACAAGTCAACTAGCTCGCACAAACCTGTCCAACCGGCTATGACCTGATTCTGGAGCAAACTTAATCGGTGTCCCACGGTCCACGCTGCTGTCAAAGACTGTCCCGTCGATAAGTGTACCGTGGTAGTGGCACATACATGGTGAACCTACTGTGGGGTGGTGGAGTCCACTTCCTTTATTCAACACCTTATATTGCAATCCACTATTCAACTCAATAACTCCCTCTTGAGCTTTGTTTGCTTCTAGAAACGCGATGCCGTCTTCCTTGGGCCCCGCAAGCACCGAACTAGAGCATATAGCCAACACGGCTAGAACAAAGTTTACAAATATCATTTTGAAACACGTAGATAGATAGAAGTTAAGGTTTGTAACTTTGTACATTCATATTTATTGACGTTCAAAAGTCACCATCACTACAAACACCCCCAGTATGTAGAAAATATTCTTCGTTCGTCGGACACTCGGACGTTGTTCTTATTTTTTTGTTCTATTTCTATTTTTCTTTTCTCTCCACCACCAGAATCAGAGGAGAGAGAGAGCAGAGCCCAGAGACCGGCCAGAGGGTCATGAATAAATAAATACCTCATGACACTGTGTTGTTGTTTATTTCTTTGTTTTTTTTGTTTTTTTTTTCACTCTGTACAGCAGGGGTTGGCTCTTGCCTCTCTGAAATAACATATTTTAACAAAATGCATCTACACTCTAAACTTCAGTCTAAAGCTACTTACGTGCCCTAGACCCCAGACTGCTGTATCCCTTTTATTTTTTATTCGAGGTCTGTTTCAGTCCATGGACGAAACAAATAGGTACATAATCAGGCAAGGGCTTTTGGGGCCCCGATATTTGACTAACTCCCGAGTCACGACTTACGCGTGCCGACTGTCGACTGACCCAGTGACAGTCACAGTGCGACTGGTCGGTTGTCACAGAGGGACCACTCTGGGAGTTTGGGTCCTGCTGGTGACTTGGTCTCCTGGACAACAAATACAATCAAAAACGGTTAAAATTATTACAACTTTTTTAAATGTTTACAAATAGTCTTTTCGCTGTTTTTTTTCATGGCCCTCTGAAAGTCTCCGGCGGGAAATTGTAGTCATTGTTCGAGAGACTTTTTTTTAAATTTCCAGAGAGGCCGATGTTTTTTAACGGAGTTTTTTTTTTTTTTAAATATATGAACAACAAAAAAACACCTCTCTCAAAAAACAGCTGTGGTCAGTGGTGCTCCCAGCGGGCCCAGCCCTGGCAGGCTGGCACTGCTGAGTGCTGACAGGCTGCTACTGGCTGGCCCCTGTGACATCCAATATATTTTTTGTTCATAACAACCCCCATATCACTATATATATACATATATATATATATATATATATTTACATATATATATGTATGTGTGTGCCTTCCAACTATTTTTACTACATACATACAACAAAAATATGCTTAGTGGTTGTATCATGTACGTACAGTAGCTACAGGTTATCGATCGAATCCCACTGTCAACCACACTTTCAATCACGCTTTATTTTGATTCCTCACAAACAGTACAATGGGCCGACTCAGTACCGCATATTGCAGAAGTCATGTAGGTTTTAAATTTGTATTGGCACTAGCTTCGACAATGATAATTGCGACAATTTTATTGAGCCCTCCTGAGCAAAAATCATATGAAAAGCGAGATAAATACATTGTTGATGACCTACCACATGGACCGCCGGTTATGACCACTGTTGACCTACCACGTGAACCGCCGATTGTGGCGATTGTCGGCACACAACCAGAAAATACCTCGTTGAAGAAACTGCGAGAGGAGTGTGACAACTTGGCGTCTCTGTGGGACTCACACAACATTGACAGCATCGACGACAACTCATGTGAACGTATCCAAGAGTCATGCGGGGTGCCAGACTGTCATGAAGCCTTCATAGATGGAGTGATCACATGGGTGGACGGGAGTGACCCTGTTTTTCGTGCGGGCTATTTGAATACGCTCGAATATGCTGCTGCGTTAGATCCTCGGCACAAACCGGGCACTAATAAATTGAGGGAAGGTGGTGTGCGCGATTTTGGTCAATTAAGGTATGCTTTGCGCAGTATCGCGGCAAACGCGCCATGGATTCGGCGCATCTTTTTAATCACGGACAATCAATGGCCGGATTACCTTCTACCGGCGAATGAAACGCTCAAGCTACGACATATAACGCATGATCAGCTGTTTGATTTTTACTACCAAGCGAGACACCCTGATCGGATAGATGCGCAGCGTTTGCCGTCTTACAATAGTATTGCACTGGAGCTTATGACACCTTTCATCCCTAAACTAGGCCGCGTGTACCTGGCCTTCAGTGACGATACGTCGTTTCTGAATCCAACTCCTCTGAGCTTTGTCTACAATAAGGAAAGTGGGAGGGGAGTGTTGCACATGTGGGAACGGTTTGATAATCCGTTGTTAGAAGGGAGGGCGGCAGTTTCAAAGCGATGGGCTACAGAATACTTTGGTGGATCTGTGATAGATTGCCCTTTGAGACGGCGGCATGGCTGTGCTGTACCGGCACACGGCCCTGTGCTTGTGGTAAAAGAAGTTTTCATTGATGCTTGGAACAAAATAGGGGACACGATGGATACGACGGTGTATCACCCCATGCGAACGGAAGATAGGGACCCGGATACCTGGCCATTTCTGATGCTGATAGGGCATGCTAAGTTTTACGAAATCAAGGAAGATAAGTTTGCCCTTTTTTTTGGCATGATGACAAAAGCTACTATCCTGAAATTGCTGAACAGTATGGAAAATGACCACCAGTCCAAAATGGTGTGCTTGAATGACAACTTCGACGACGATCATGGCCCTGTATCCCCTGCTCTTATCAACCTCCTGACAAAGACCTACGAGAATAGGTTTCCAGTAAAAGCACCTTGGGAACTTTCCGTTTAAGGTCTGCACTGTAGGTTGTTTGACCTTTTTTATTCAATTCCGTTCTTCATTGGGTCTGAATATATAACAGGTAAAGAGCGCCGAATCATCAGATGATGATCAGATGCAACACTCGTTCAACGCTGAGGCTGCTAGACAGTCATTGGGATCCAGCCCTAACTTATGGTCAATAGACTTGACACAGTGTAAACACTGCAGCAAATGAAGGCTAGACCAATTTGTGGTGCCTTATTGCGAAGATGCTAAATCTATTATATAGTCATACGGTCAGGTAGTTCACATCGTAGACAATGCAGCAAACGAAGACTGAATTGACGTGGGCAGTTTTATACGAAATCATGGTAAAACAAATCGTCTGCTTCCAATATTAATTTTAGACAGCGTGAATACAGCAGCAAACAGAGACTAGACGACGTGGACCGTAAGGTTAGAATGTGGTATATCCACTGTAAATTGATATACATCCTAAACACCGCAGTAAACGGAGGCTGGATCAATTTGTTGCACTGAAGCGTTTTTTCAACTGCACAACCATACTGTCAACGAAATATTGTATCTCACACAGACAGGACGAACATGTGGCAGCATTGTTCCGAGCGTGTCCAATTATACAATTGTGCCGTTTTTAAGTGAATATATCGGTCAGTGGAGACTGGACAAACTTGGGCAGTATTATCCCGAACGTAATATACCGTGTCAACGATAGAACACGGCAGAAATTCTTTAAGATAGCAAAGGCTAGACCGACGTGAGCAGTACTGTCCCGAACATGTCGCACCAATCGTGCAACCATATGGTAACAGATGAAACAGTGTATATACGGCAGCGTATGGAGGCTGGATAAGCATGATATGTTCTTTCCTATATAGCCAACTCAGCAATAATATCGTGTGAACGGTAGGACCAGCTATGGAGGTATTGCACCAATAATACTACCAATGCTATTCGAATGCCGAGCACGCAGCTGGCGTATGAGTGATTTTTGCCGCTTCAATGTATGGGTGGCAACGTTCAATCTGATAAGAGTTGAATATACTCACCCAGTTCCGCTCTTAAGTGCTTTTTAAAATTGATTTTCTAGATTCCTCAACCTCTCGGATTGGGCGAGTGCCATACAGCACACAGCAGCTATATATGTTCCACCATGGTTTACAATTATGATTCCCCATGTCAGGGTGAGTTCTATACGCCGTACTCATGCATTCGGTATAGATTGTAGATCGTGTCGCTCATTTTCCTGCCTATTGTACGTTTGCGGTTAGAGTCGAACTCCACTGGAGCTGAGACGGAGGAGTAAAGCAGATTGCACGCAGT
>LUCW03000055.1:97500-147500 GCA_001586965.3 Sphaeroforma sirkka | reverse complement strand
CAACACTCTGGTGAGACTTGCCTCGATACGCCTGTTCAGCACTTGATACAGGTGCGCCGAGCTCGTCGCAGTAGTCGAAGTCAATAGGCTTTGCTGCGCTCGTATCAAAGCTGGAAGGGGGGCCAGTGGCCTGGTTCTCATGTAGCACGCCAACTTTCACATGACTATGTCTAGTACGTTCGTCTATATTATCTACGGACTCCCTTTGTGATTCAATAGTAGATCGTTCCCTGCTGCCCGTATTCTTCGCAGCCCCACACCCATCCCAACTCTTGGACTGGCACAAATCAGCGCCTCCTCTTCTACGCGAGCTAGGCACATTTTCAGGTAGTCGTTCCTTACTCGTGGCTATATTTGCGTTGGAGCGAATGGAGGTCTTCGACGATGACTTCGTTTCTTGGAATGAAAAGGAACTCGTATATTCACCTGAGTACGAGCTCGCATCCGCACTGTAGTTAGCAAACTGGCTGGTTCTGTATTGGCTTGTGTGCGAACTCGCATCCACGCCATTGTTAGTACACTTGCTGGTAGTTTCTGTGGTCTCGCTGGTATATTCGCTGCTGGCCGAAGACGTCCTTTCCGTTGATGACGACGATGTCGATGTAGTACTTTGCAGATTCGTGTTAAACACAACCTTGCGCATACTTGGCTCGTAGCTTCCTTTGCGCACATTCACACTGGACACGTAATTAGTGGAGTCACTGTCTGCTGATCGTGTAGAAGTCGCGGCTGCTGTGTAGATAATGTCACTGTTTGATGCTTTTGCCTTCTTCCGGTCTCTTTTAGATAGTAGTGTAGTTCCTTCCGGTTCGCTTGTTGCTTTTCGCTTGACACTGGTTTTCTTCTGCTTGTCACCTGATGCGGACATAGCGAAATGAACATGACGACTATCAATTCGACTGAAAAATCTCAATTAAAACTGCATCAAACAGCAGACGATTGAAGTGACTAGCATCGACTGCGTCGACACGTGAACGTGCACGAAACCGAAACCATAGACGTCACGTGCGTCGGTACATATAGCAATAGGACTCGACAACCACACATGTGAGCTAGAACCCCGCCAGCTTCAAACCCGCCAACAACAATAGTTCTTAAAGCACTTGCGCCAATACACCAAACCGCAGAATTTGTGTAAAAATCAAATCAAGTCCAAACCCGCCAAAGCACTTCCATGCAAGAGTATATGCCTGAGACCTCGCAGACGAAACTCCGCTGAAAGCACATGAATCGGCACGTTTAGGACCCATTTACGTCCACACTACTTGAACCTACACATATATATGCTCAAACTCACCGACAGCACTTGCGGGTGCTTTGGCAGCCGAAGCTTTCCTAGGTGCCGGTGCCCTTTTAGTTTTTGCTTTGGGTTTGGCATCCTCCTGTATTTTCTTGATAATCTCCACCGCCGTGAATCTGGGCTGAAAGCTAGGAGTCTCCGAATACAGCAAGAACTCTGCCATCTCGAGGCCTGCTTCCGATAGGGAAAATTTTGCAGGCACTCCACCTGTTTACAAAAGAGATTAAATCTGAGGCGAATTGGTATCTTAACAAGTGTTGCATAAGCTTGTAAAATAGATAGGTCTTAATGGAAAAATATAGCAGTGCAGTATACTTGTACACCTCTAAACTATGATACCAATGCCAAACATTAAGTTAAGGTTGGTATATGGCAGCTTATTCTCATGCCGACAATTTGTGAAACTGCCGCATGACACTATGACCCCTCGTACAAGCAGTAGTGTGGAAAGTTCATCATAGAAGAAGCAAAATACCTTGTTTGATGACAAGGCCTTTGGTCTGGAGGGTTTTGCAGGAGCTCCAGGCAGTATGCAGCTTGCCAGCCGACGCAATTGTGAACGACGAGTCACAGTACTTCTGTCCACTGAGAGAAGCGATGCAAATGTAATATGAACGGAGTTAAGTGATCGAGTTCAGGGTAGGTTCGTGATCAACATCCATGCCGGTATCCTGTGAGAAAGTGGAGTTGGGACTAACAGGACGCGCCCTTCAAACTTGGATGGACTAGAGCAGGGATTGAAGTGAGCTTTCCAAGACGAACACTCTACAGCCGAGCAATGCATTCTCAACCCCACACAAAACAGTCCTTAAAGACCACGTGTGAGCGAGAATACCTTTCGATGATGTCATCTTTAGAGAGCATCCCGTCACCGGCTCCCTCTTCGTAGAGTGTCTGCGCACAGTCATAATAGGGTGGTATGGTTCAGTGTTACGGGGTGTACTGAAGCTTGGACAAACTACAAGGTCAATACATTGTAACAAATCTGCAATCAGTTTGACTCGAAACCGCCCAGACTAGCACGCATCCTTACGTATTCACATTCGTGTCAAATTACACAGAATCTGAATTTGTTTGTAGACAAGTAATCCAAACTTGTGTCGAATACACAATATCCTAATTTGCTTAGAGATACACCCATTTCAACTATATGGCACACCACGCAAACACTGAAATTGCTTAAACGCACACTTAGCGGGTACAATAGCGATTCTTACCTTAATAATCGCATATGGCCCGGATCGATATGTGGGGATGTACATCTTGGATGATTTTGCCCTGTGCAGCGAGAAACAGAACTCATTTAGGACAGATGAAGCCATTTGGTATAAGATTCATCTACGATTCACTTGAAAAGCACTGAGCCATCTCAAGTCGACTGCTATTGAGCTACGTAGCTTGATTCCCAAAGTACTTCAAATGATTACGCAAAAGTAAGTCTTCCCAAAGTACTTCAAATGATTACGCAAAAGTAAGTCAGTGGATTACCGCTCGGTCTGTGGGAAAAGGCATTAGCAACTATCCAGGGCTGATTCGGCTTACAATGCGTGATGTTTTGCCAATGTATGCCATGCAACAACACGACAAATAGGATCAAAATCGTAAATAGCTTACGCCCCATGCAATAAGGTCACGAGAGTTTTAAATCTGTTGCAATAATATGTCTCAATTTAACCACAAGCCCTCGCTGAGTGTACCCCGAAATAATTGCAAGCAGCCACATACTGACCTGAGCGCCTTAATCGCGACAGGTGAGCCATCCTCGGCCGCGTGGTCCTCATCTTTCTTCAGTACACCTAGTTGCGTCGTGCCGAGGCGTATGCACGTGTTTATCCGGTCACCCAGTGTAGGCCCGATACCGGGAACAAGCTGTTTTCATTATGAGTACGGAGTAGTCACACGCAGTTATACCTAGTACGCAGTACTCGTACAGTCGTGAAGTACTAGTTGCGTTTTTGTAATGTTGAGTGGTAAGACATACTTCTATTAGGTACAGAATACCCGTGAAGTCAAGATTCGAGTGCATGTTAAATGTTAAGTGTAAGAGCGTACTTCTAAGCAGGACAATACTCGAAAGTGAAATGACGGGCCGTGTGTGTGTCACATGAAGTCAAGATTCGAGTGCATGTTAATGTTGAGGACAATACTCGGAAAGTAAAATGCGTAACGGGCTGTGTGTGTGTCGAGTGATAGGATATAGGTGTTAAGGCGTGTTGCTATCAGCTACCCAATACTAAAGAGTCAAGATGCGAGAGTATGTGAGTGTATGTTGAGTGCTGAATCTCGAGTGATAAGCAGTACGCCTAGTACGTATGCATTTGCCAAGGCACCCGAGTTCGATAGCTCAAATATACTGGCAATGTACACCTAACAGCTCCCAGACCAGATCAATTGATTGTGTCTCGTATCGAGGGGTAAATGACGTACTGTATGTGACAGCTAGAGCGTCGATAGGTGTATACGACTGAATAAAGATGTTCGCGTCGTATCTAATGACTTGTCCCCTCACCTTGTTCAATCACAGCCATGGTGTGTTCTCGAGTGAGCTACTGACCTTGCGACCAATCCCACGTACCACAAAGGGTTTAAAACAGGCCAACTATAATAGTCACCATCCGCAACTTAAAATTTATATTAAAGAAAGCTCAAACTTGACTTTTCCGCAAATTCATCACAGAATGGGGAGTTAAATCTCCAACAAAAGGATGTTCGATCCGTGCGAAAATGCTCAGCGCAATGGCTATAGCCGAGAAGCACCGGTTCGCAGTGCAGGCGGGCGTGTTTACTGCGGGCAAATCCTGCAACACACAAACGATCCGAAAAACATACTAAAATCAATCAATCACTATCTTACTCACACTGAGACAAGACATAATCACAAGTTCAAATACACACTCACCCACGCCTCTTTGCCGATAGTGGCAAGCCTGTCCTGGGCTCTCACCCCTTTGACGGCCTTCCGAAGGTTAACGCTCTTGTAGCACCATGATGGTGTAGCACACAACAAATCAGCAAAACGCTCCAGTATCCAACCTTTACCACGGTGAGAGTTCTGACCATCTCATAATCACATACTCGCACCAAGACGAGACAAACAACCACAATGGCAGATGCACACCTACCTGGGCCTCTTTGTAGTTGGTGAAAATCCTGTCGTGAGCTCTCATCCCTCTGATGGCCTTCCGCAGGTTGGCTTGCTTATAGTACTATAATAGTGTAGCACGCCAGCAATCTACGAAACGCTCTACGACCCAACCTCTATCGTGTTGAGGTATATTCATCATCACACACCCACTCACTCATATGAGATACTACATTGTCACAAAGGCAAATGCACACCTACCTGGGCCTCGTTGCCGTTGGTGACAAGCCTGTCATGGCCTCTCACCCCTCTGATAGCCTTCCTGAGCGAGTGCTCCTTGTTCTGGTTCTGCGCTTGGCGTGCTGCTTCTAGCCACTCCTCCAGCAACTGCACCAGCCACAGATTGAGCACCTTCTTAGGCGCCATGCTGTCGAGGTAGGATCTAGTTATAGTTCAATATACACATCTAATTAATGTCGATTGATGGGTTATTTACGCTATGTGCCTCTGTTGAGGTTATACTTTGACCAATTCTTATAGATCACTAAATCTTTCATAGGGTGTCAGGAAGGCATCTATGCGTCAATTCTGACAGATATTCGTGGGTTCGACAACAACGAAGGTCTTTGATTTGCACTCTGTAGTATGGTTGCCTAATGTACTAGATCAAGATACTCGCGCCAACTGCCGAGCATGTGATAGTATAGAAGACATTGTCCATCTATCGTGTCTAAGTGTGTTCTCTTGTTTGCTTACACGGGTGCACATCAACCCACACCATGAGTCGAACTCCTACGCGCCCACTTAAGTTCGTTCAAACACCGTTACTCGTGTTGGCGTCTATGGTACCAGTCCAGCGTTTGTGGAATTCAAAGCACAGCATTAGCGATTCATAGGTCAATAAACGAGGGATAGCTCTAGCTTGAGAGAAGCGAACAATAGTCAACGCATGGTCGCATGCTATGTCGTATAGGTTTGTGCCCTCTGGCAAACAGCAGAGAAAGATTATATATCTATAAACGTATGTGTATGTACAATAACATTGTAGAATGAATTACATTCTTTTGTTGTACCAGAACCCGAACATTTTATAAAATCATACAGACGCTCGCTGAGACACATATCATGAAATCATGATGTTGAATTTAGGAAAGACTATGGATGGTCATAGAAAAAGCCGGCATACATTTGGCGCCAAAATAACTACGAATATATACATATATATACATGTTATTATATGATTACATATTATATATGTAGTACACAGGCTATCTGTGTGACCTCCATCGCAGAACAGTATAATGTATATACATACGTCTCGCTTGACACTTTAAAAAGACCGAAGACAGAAATGGCTGGTCAATCTTACAATGATCCACTCACAGGAAGGGGGAGTGAGAATATGGATCACATGGATATACAAGATGAACACGTAAGCAATACTAATGGGCGCGCCCATACACATCCACACATCGATGATGGAGAAGTAGGTACACAGAGTGAGAGAATGGATACAGGAGACGAAGTAATGGACGCACATGAGGGATTTATGGATACTGAAAGTGAAGCAAGTAAACAATCGGCACAGACGATGAATCCGATCCAGACCGAGACAACACAGGTGGAAGCTATGTCAACCATTGTCGCTCAATTGAATACAAATCTCAAGGCAACGCACGAGAATATCAAGGTAGGTTGAATCCCAAACCACCACCCCTTCTCTCCACTCGCATGTTAATCGTTGTGCATCTGATTGTTTGTTTAATATTTATATATGTGTGTCTCGGCTTGCTTATATTTCTGTAGCGATGCATGTTTGCTTGCTTACAAGTTTGTATCGATGTGTCCGATATAACAGAGACAGCGCAGGTAGTAGTATTGTCGACCATTGTCATTCAATTAAATACAAGCCACGCGGCAATGTACGAGAATTTTAAGGCAGGTTGAAGCTAGCGAAAAAGCAATATGAAATATGTATTTTGTGTAGTTGCTTGCTTATGAATATCTATACTTGTGCATCTGCGTGTTCGTAGAATTCTATCTGTGAATACTTGCTTGCTTGTGATATATTTGATATGTATACCTGCGCTCTAGTACAATATTTATCGATTATATATGCATCGCATATGCATATACAGAAGCGTGCAATCACTTTTGGGGGCGAGGTGATCTACAGAACACAGAACAGCATTCCACTACGTTCGCGGCAGATGGAAGGATGTGTGTCTTGTCTAATATATATATATAGAACACGCACGGAACTATGCAACTGTTGGTGATAGAGTGGCGTACAATGAGATGGAAAGAAACATAATGAACATTTTTCACACTTGCATACAAATGCCAGCATGCATATAGAGGTGGGCATAGCTCACCCGTGTGTGAGGAACAGAAGGGGGATAAGGTGGAGAACTCAATTTGTACTGTACTGACGTAGCGCTGAGGCCTGTCGAGTACATACACATTGAGCACACGAAAGCCACCTTCATCTATACACTCATCTCTAGCTCATCCCTCTGGAGCCTTAAATCCGATTATCTGAGGAAGTAAGCCCCCTCTTGCAAGGGTTAGTACCACATGAACGTAAAGTTGTGTCGCGGAAACTTTAAGCCTTAAGATGCAGCTGCAATGTGTCAGCAGTAGCATGCTTGTTAGTCTGGCTTGAGGTCAGTCGGGCTGAGGTGTGCGGGTGTGTATGTTGGGGACCGTTGGCTAGTACGCTGCTATCGGATATTTCCTCATTTTTATATAATAGCCCTATTAAATCGGTCAATACACAGGCATGCAGTGATAGGCTGTGACAGGGTGTCTTTGAGTTGAGTGCGGGTTAATTGGTGGTTATAGGGCAGCGCTGGAGTTTAGCTGCTATCAATCGAATATATGTACTGCTTCAATAGTGACTGTATCAACACACACACACGTACATACATATACATTTCGCTTACCCAAGAAACCTACCAACTGTCCGTAGCCATCGCCGTACCCGCTATTTGGGCGGAAGTCAATAGATGCACTACCTACCGCAAGGCCGATGATACTGTATGCGTCATGTGTGTTAACGAGACCTTTCGCTTTCGAACTGTATTTGCGTCAGATGGTATTCCGTCCGATGTCTGAGACGGAAAATCTGGTGGACGCCTGGATCAATACTCTGGAGAAGGCGCATACATTTTCGACTCTGATGCTACACCCTGATTACAGACCAAACTCCGGTAAGAGGCCTGTTTGCTTGTTACGTCAAGCATGCAGCGAATTATACGAAACACACTGACTATGCGTATGTGTATGTGTGAATAGGATTGTATATACTGTTCGCATTGGCTCCAATCGCTTAGCTGATAGCCTCGTTTATTGAACTTGTCTCAGACGCTATCTGTACCATGTACTAGTGTGTGCGCTCTAAAAATAGAGCTGCGACATCTTCTCCAACCTATGGCAAGTGCTTGTGCTTTACGACTCAACTAATTTGCTCCTTTGTGGACAGTGAACCCTACTCCATTTGTGGCCGGGACCGACAGTAACGGTAGTGGCGATCGATCGCGCTCGCAACTGAGTTCCTCGCAAATACCGCAATTGCCTCGGTAGCCAAACATATTAACTAAATAAGCCTCATGAACCAGATGTAGTGCTGAATATTAGTGGACAGCTGAGTCAGTACGAATATGCGTTAGGGAAGGCGTTCGCTGAACAAGCTCTGAGAGTGTCGAATGCTCCATTCGGATAATCAATTGATGGGGATTTCGGCCGAAACGCCAATTCATAGTATGAGGTACTAATTACCAATCCACACAGTAGGGGATCGCCAAAACACGTTACCGACTTGATTTCAACGGGCATCGTGCACATCATTTGTAGAGAATGTGATGCATGGGTTAATGGATGGTATCAGAATAAATATATATATATATATATATATATATATATATATATATATATATATATATATATATATATATATATATATATATGTGTGTGTGTGTGTGTGTGTGTGTGTGTGTGTATGTATGTATGTATATGTATATGTATATGTATATATATATATATATATAATTTGTTATATATATGTATATATATATATATATATATATATATATATACGTATGTAATATGTATATATATATATATATATATATATGTGTGTGTGTGTGATGTATGTGTGTGTAGTATATATATATATATATATGTGTGTGTGTGTGTGTATATATATATGTATATGTATATGTATATGTATATATATATATCACCGCGGGATACCCATTACACTTCCTCTTCTGTGATTTCTAAGTATTTAGCGCTTGTAAACCGGATAGTCTGCGAGTCAGTACAATTCTGTGCGCCTTGGCTGATGAATAACTTTGCATCTTACACAATAAACTGATGATATTGCTTCAGCTGTGGTATATACCTGAATCATACATGTGTACTAGTTTTCCTCTATCCCATTCGGCAATATAATGAACCACAATGGGCTGAACGTGAGTCTGCTTTCAGTGTCGTTGAATAATGGTGCATTAGAAGCTAAAATAAGTCATGCTCCATCGTTTGTCGATTGTCATTCCATAGCATTTTTGTTAGATTTTGCATATGTTTGAGCTGTACTTCTTTCTTAGAGCGACCAAGCAAATGCCGCCAATTTCTATCTAAAGGCCATAGCTAATGCAAGATGTTATTTAATGTATATTTCTGATGTAGGACTTTCGGAGGTAATAGTGACTGGGTACAATCACTAGGTTGTATAACTGAATCGCTATTCGTTATCAATCTCGTGCACTTCCAAATTGAGACATCGAGTTGTGTATTATTTCGACAACGAATTATCCAATTGAAGACGCCTATAAGCGTATTTCCTTTATTTCCAATATATGCGACTCGTATTGTGTTTAGAAAACTCATCCTCCTCGTATTATTTATAACTGGATTAATATTGTCTGTTATCGTACTTAACTAATCATCGTGGTGGATACATGCTATCATACACCCCCTCTATAGCAGAGTCAAGGTTGCCGTCTAAATAAATGCTGGTGTCCCCCGAAAGTCCCCGTGCTTGACTCCTGAACTCACTTCCCCTACTTTCGTCCTGTGTATTGGTAGGCCTCCTTATAGCACCATTCATCACAACGTATCCCGCTTCCTCCGTAATGTCATCGTGTTTGTCCCTCCTGCTCAGCAGCATATCGGGTGACCTTGTGTCCTCAAGATTGAGGTACTGCATGAAATATAATTGTAACGTGAATGTAGGAACGTGGATACAAACCTGTGAGGTTGTTTTGTGAATATATATTTGCTCGAGGCCGAGCTAACCAATACAGGCAGGTAACAAAATTTTGGGTCTGATTTAGAATAAAACATTGAAAAACTACTTCATTATGACATCGACGTGTCATGCAATGGGTTCATGCACAGAACTGTATCCATTCACGATTCACAAGCACTCCCGAATTGAACCAGAACTCACCGGTTGATCCCCAAAAAAATACTTGAACTGAAACAATTCCTTCCCAAGAGTTATTGCCCGAATGATCAAGAATCACCGCCAATACATACCGTCATATCAGTATCCGCCTGGAGCAATGCTGTCTCGGGCGCTGTATTAGTTGTGTATGCATATTCATATCGAGATGGGTCCTCAATCGCCATACTCTCCTCACTCTTCAAGCCTCCCTTGAAGGTTTCGTTATTGTGTAGATACTCCATACTTGCGGTCATAAATACAGCCTCGAGTTTCTGTCTCAACTCCTTGAATGTCGGCCTCTTCTCCACATCCTGTTCCCACCCACTCTTTATTAGATCGAACACCGCGAGGGGACATACGGCTGGTTTTGTCAGGCGTGTCCCGGCAGCAACTGATGCCGCCAGATTGTATGTAGATAGGTCTTGGTAAGGAATGGCACCGTCTGAGAAAACTTCCCAGCAGGTGACGGCAAACGCCCAACAATCCGACTTTTCTGTGTAGGCTCTGTATATAAACGAGTACACAAAATGTATATGTTAGTTGGATGGAGGCATGCTACGTACGGAGATTTGCATCTTGACCTGCGGAGCTTCTTCGATAAAGCAGCAATGACAAACTTCGGGAAACCCATATCAGACATGCAAAGTAAGTTATATAGAAATTAATATTTCGTTTCGACCAGTACATTCTTACCTGTCCGTAATCGCCTCTATTGACAGCCATCGCACAGGCAACAGCGTAGAGTTGCTCATGACATACTGCCTCTCGTTTTCATCGAACATCCTCGACAGCCCAAAATCGGCTATTTTGGTAACCGGGTACGAGGAGCCCGGCGAGAACTCGTAGCCTTCTACTATTCGGGATGTGTGTTCTACTGGATCGCTTAGCATGCAATTACGAGCCGCTAAATCCCTGTGTACAATATTAACCGAGGCCAGATACTCCATACCTCGCGCTATCTGGAGGCAGTGCCATAGTTTCTCATGCAGTGTGATGTATTTGGTTGAGATGATGGTGCCACTTTCGTCTTCGGACTGCTTCGACGGTTTAATGTACGAGCGTAGATCGCCCAGCCCCATGTACTCCATAATTAAGCACTGAATTGGCACGGAGAATCAATATAGCAGCCATTAAAATGCAATTCGTCTTCAACACAGGACGTAGTGCTCAATTCATTGTGGGTCACACTAATTGCGCTTCAATCCCAAAACATAGTCTATGACTGATCGTGCTATGGTGGCACACCAAAGACATCACTGTAAACTGCATCAGCTCAACCATGGACACGCAAAGTAAAAAAACTTAGAACTTGCATACCTCACAAACCCCCTCATCGTGCTCAACGGTTGATAAACCGATCATAGAGACTATGTTGGGATGATCAAGACTCTTCATTATTTCAGCTTCGGCGTGGAATTGCCCCGCACTTACCTCCTCGTTTCTGTGCTCTGGCTTCAGTGTTTTGATAGCGACGATTGCCGCCTAGTAGAGGTGGACAGAGCCGCATGAGCACCTTATCCGCGAAAGGTAGAAATTTCGAGTGAAAGAGAAACATATAATTCGCACTGCCTTCAAGGAAAACTCATGATGAAACTGCGCGAGCTGTCCTTACCTCGCAACAGATACCGTGCTTAAGCCACACCCATATACCCACAATCTTTATAAATAAAAACCGCGATGGGCGGCATGAAAAACCCCCCTCCGGGCCGCATTATCGAGCACTCGACACACCTGTTTCTCGTAGAATAGAGCTCCCTTGTACACCGCTCCAAATTCACCACGTCCTATAATTTCCATCATGATAAATTGGCTTGAATCTATGGGACCGGCCTGACCCTTGACCTGGGTCAGCGCTCCTGGAATATCGGTGGGAGGGGGGGCACCCTTTGGATATACTTGTTTGAAAGGTCCGGTCGTTTCCTAATATACAGGCGGTGTTACAGTTAAGAAATTTAAGATTCACGATTTAAGGATCAAAGTTTTGATGGAGAGGGAAAGCTCCTGAAATCTTCCTTCCCAGGTGGCCCAGTCGATTCCTGGGATACAAACACGCATTACTATCGTAGCATAGACAATACAGACCACGCACTACGACAAGACTATACAAATCAAGTTATGGTATATAGGCGATACAACTTACACAACTAAAAGGAGCTGCGGCAATGACTGGAACTAATACCGACGGCTGAATAAGGTAGTTTGTTGCACGCATGATACTGCCGCTGGTAATCTACAACACTATAATTCAAAGAAGATTGGTATTATGCTTGAATATCGCTCATCACGCTCGATATCGCAATTATGTAGACTGATATAGATTTGAACCTCACGCACCTGTCCAGAAAGAATTTTCTTCAATTTCTGATTGCCGTAAAACAAGATCACGGCCACTGCGATGCATGCCGCGAGTAAACAAGTAAGAAGGATAACCAACCAGGTGTAGTTTGTGGACTCCTCTGCGTAGGGCTCTCCAAAAACACCCGGATCAGCAAGCAATAAAGGAGAATCTGATAGATTGTAGGAATGGCACAGGGATGTTTCAAGTGTGTGTCAGTTTGTATTCGTCATCTCGATAGATACGAGACTAAAAATAACTTATATGGCTAAAACGTGAATTGGCCGACGTGGCGGAGTAAACTACACAAGCTTAGCTAGGTAATAATGTTCAACAAGACAACGTGCAATACAACACTCAACTGAAGGAGCTATAGATTGAAACCGACAACCTCACAGGTTTTCTATTAGCTAGTTTGTGGCCCTTGTCAAATTTGTTGAATGCTCTTTCACATTGCTTTTCCATATCAACTGGGGTAACTTGCGGAACTTCTTCAATTTACACTCAATAGACTTAGATGAAATATTGAATCGTTCCTTTGTCCTTCACCTCATGCGAGAAACGATACCCATACAAAACTGACAGGGAACAACAAAACGTAATATAACATCAGAAGCAAAGACACACCTAAAATCAGGATCCATGCGGTATTGTTAGCGTCAACGAATTGAATCTGAGCGTCATATGTTGGATATGTACAGTCTGCCTGAGCGGGTATTTCGCTAATAGAGTAGGTTGCAATGAATAAGGAAACGTGATACACCTCAACTGTTGCAACAAATAGTTTACGCCTGCATCCGCTTGAACCGCGATAAACAAATATATATATATATATATATATATATATATATATATGTTGATAAATATATATATGTATATATATATATATATATATATATATATATATATATATATATATATATATATGTATGATGTATGATTGATGTGTGTGTGATGTGTGTGTGTGTGTGTGTGTGTGTGTGTGTTGTTGATTGTGTGTATATATATATATGTATATATATATATATATATATATATATATATATATATATATTGATAAATATATATATATATATATATATATATATATATATATATATATATATATATATATATATATATATATATATATATATATGATACGCGTGTGTGCGTGTGTGCGTGTGTGTGTGTGTGTGTGTGTATATATATATATATATATATATATATATATATATATATATACATATATATATTATTGTACTGTGTGTGTGGTCCACGTGTAGTGGTGAGTCATGCAGGATGGCTCAGGTGTATGAGGGGTTAGTTTTAGGGGGGATTACCAGTGCTGTGTGTCTAGTGATATTGGTTTTACAGATATGATGAGGCTATAAAATATATACCAATAGAACAAGAACGTATGCTGTGAAGTAGCGAGTAGTGTTAAGTAGTGTAAGATATATAGATGACGAGTGACGGACTACAGACAAGACCGGGCACACGGGGGGAGATGTTGTGTCAGTAACCCGAGGGAACTAACGCAAGGTAATATCTAGTTAAGACTATATAAGACAAGGATATGGGTTGATCAGTCCTCATAATCTCGTAAGCTATTACACTACTTTGATGATATGAAGTATAACGCTATTCACTCTAAGAGCGTTCGTGAATTGAATAAGTTACTCACAATATATATATATATATATATATAAGTATATGTCCGTAAGCAATAAGCTTAGTTCTTGCAACGTCAGAGCTGACTGAAAAGATACAATTCGGTACTTATTCATGCTTGCTTAAGCGACTATTCGCGTCTTTCAATCAAAGTAACCCTCGATTTGGGCTTGACAATGACCACGCAGGAACCTGCAAAACACTCCACTGCACATTTCTAGGCCCTACGATAACCACAAGCATCGAACTTCATGTACACAAACAACGGTCATATCTGAAACACGAGTACCAACGATACATACTATGTGAACGTTTGGTTTTCTGAATCGATGGAATTGCGAGAGATATCTGAGACCCATGCGTATTCCCCTTCGTACTGCCTGATTGATGTCCATGCATCCCCGACGTCAGCAAATGCGACTGTGGGTGCAATAAAGCAAGTTGCTGAGTTCTAGTCACGCATCTAAGCGCTAAACCAAAATGCTAAATATTGAGATTAGAAATCGATTCCGACCATGATTGAAGTATACAACAGAAGTCACACCCCGCACTGTAGATGAGCAGACGAGACTAGCTATGTTTACTATTGACCCGTCTACAGACAAATCCTTCAAGTGGATGACTATAACCGTAGATATTGAAATGAGGGTAGTCGAGTGCAGCGACAACGCAATACAAACCTGCATCACATGAGTAAGAATTCCGAATGACTATCGCAATGATACGTAAAGCTGTTTACAAATATAGTCAGAAATTCAATAAACAAGAGCGATTAAACGTACACACCTTATTAGAGGTAAAATCACAACCACCAAATCATGAACATGTATTTGAAAACAAAAATATTCTCTACATACACTTAATTTGTCACAAACCACTGTATGGATGGATAGCTAAATATGTGAACTGTGAAGTAATACTTCGTTTTGAAACGCCTAAGGATTTACAGAATATAATATATATATATATATATATATATGAATGTGTGTGTGTGCGTGTGTGCGTGTGTGTGTGTGCGTGTGTGTGTGCGTGTGAGGTAAAATGCGAATGGATTTGACTCTTGTTTAACTGCAATAGAAATATGCGCACAAGGAGTAAGAATTCGTATGACGCAACTATGGAAATAAGTATAACTAACTTAGGCTGGATGAGCGACCTACTGTGATCGTACGGATATGTAGCATTAGGGTTGCTTGAATTGTTGTCGCCCACGTAGCATGCCATCAACATCACAGCCGTAATTGTATACCCTCTTCCAGCATAAACGTTTGGCGTATAAATCGAACTATCATTAAAGTATACTGAGAAGCTTGCGTTAGTTGTTTTAGTGGCAGATCCATCTTCTAGGGGATACAGGTCTGCTAGCTGGTCCCAATCCATCCATAAACCATCTGGACATCCTGTGGGTAGCTATGTGGAAATAGTAGCTGTTTCAGAGTGTTGAGATATATAAGTAACCTCTAATTGCACGTACAAAAGATTATGCGCGGCATGCATATACACCAACAACACCTGAGTTCAACACGAAGCAATTGATAGGACCACGACAAACAACAGAACTATTCTCGTGTTCCAAAAAAGCCGGCTGCACTCACCATAGTTACAGGTGCAGGTCCATTGTTCGTCTTATTTATGGGCGGCTGATAAAAGCACTCTGCGTCTGCTGCTACCAAGCGCAAATGGCAAACTGCCACCATTAGACTACCTAAAAATAGCGTTGCATTTCGATGTGCGTCGACCATCGTTAAGTGTATAGCTGCTGCTCGACCGACAGCGAAGTATTTCAATTATATATTTGGTACGGACATCAGAATACAAGTGTTCACCAATTGTATGCTACCGCTGCGATGGTTGAATAACGTACTGTCAATTCAAGACAATAATCTATTTTAGCTTGCCTTTATGCATTGCAAGTTTGCAACACTCTCTTCGTCCCATATTTTTTTTAAAAAGCAATAGTTGTTGTAGTCGCCACGCAGCCTGCTCGGGGCCTCTCATTGCTCTCAGTGAGGCTCTGGCTCATAGTCATCAAACTATTATTTATTTTTGTCAATATTTAGTTATTTACTATTGTCGAAACTCGAATGTCGTGTACTCAACTACATATTAAAATAAAAATTAACTATTCAATTTTTTTTAAATAAAGCATTGTGTATGTACTCAATAGCCAATAGTAAAGAAAGCAATAAGGCATAGCTCATAGAGATTCTAAACTACTAAATAGTACTTTTTTAAAAATACATAGTAGTAAGTAGAGATTACTCTAGTGAGAGAGTGAGGCGCTCTAGTCTCTCTCTAGTCTCTACTACTAAATACTACTCTACTCTCCACTCTAGTAGTAGAGACTACAGAGACTGAGAGAGATACAGAGAGAGACAGGGAGAGAGCCTGCTAGACAGCTAGCTAGAGTAGAGACTAGTAGAGAGCTCCATACCTTATATGCAACACGCTTTCCAGTTGGTCAGAGAAAAGATCTCAAATTCTCAATTCTTTCTGCAAATCTATCTAATTTTTTAAATAAAAAATAATATCGTACATGCTCTCTTGATAATTTATAAAAATTATCTCGCCGCTCGCGCCATATCACTATGTATTTAGTATTTTTTCAAATCACATACAGTTATTTTTTTTAATATTTTTTAAAACAAATATATATATTTTGGACCATAGCGTGTTTTTTTCTTTGAGAAGGATCCGTTTGGACCTATTTTAGAGGGCTATGTATGACGCCAAATATGAGTCACAAATTCATACGAATTTGCCTACGAACACAAGGGGGATTTTCAAAGCCTTTGTATTTTTAATTTAGAAGGCTATGGGTTTTTTTGTTTTGTTTTGTTTTTTAAAAACAAATTGTCTTTTCCGGGGGGCCGGTGTGTTTCTCTTCATATTTGTTTAAAAAGTCATTTCTGATTCTAAATTTTGATCCTGTATTTCGTATCAGTGCATTGAAAAGTTTAATAATAAAAATACATACTTTTAATTTCTTATCAGCTAATTTTAATCACTGTATCAGAATTTCATTGACCCTAAAATATAGTGAAGAAATAGAAAATATGGTGAACCCCAGTGAACGACAGACGAACGGAATCTGTAAAAAAAAAATATAAAAAAACATCGCACAGAGTTCACTCTCGAAAGTCGAGTCTCGGCTTCTCAGGGCCTCGGGCTCTCAGCTTCTCAGCTTGTATTATTTTATGATTACTTATTTATTTATTTAAAAAAACCTTCTTCTTGTGGCCGTTGAACGTTGGTGCTGGAACTTCGAACTCGGGACCCTGGGGCCTGGGCCCTGAGGTTTTAAACTTTTACTATTTTTAGAACAAACAAACCCACAAACTGGATTTTACATGCATATTCGATACTGCACAACGTGACTATCGTGAGCTATTTACTGGGCATGATCGTATGGTACATATAAAAAAGACGGGTATTTGAATATGGATGTGTTCGATTGTTGAAACGACTGCTTGACCTGCCAGCATGTCGGCCGACACGTCGTACATGTCGTTTGGTTGTATGTCGTCCCGACATGTCGACACTGACATGTTGGTGTCGGTCCTACTCATAATAGTCTGGGTGCAGTAGGCCAGGTCAGTAGGACCACTAGTATTTTTCTCAATGTACTGATTAATTTTTTTTCTGACATTATTATATTCATAACAGTCACTTTGGAGTGCTTTCTTGCCCTGCTCCTCGCAGAAGTATGTTTGGGATGGGCGCATTATGTAGGCGTTTGTTGTATATTGTTTAATCTTGGACTGTTGTTTGTCGACGACGCACCACCATGATTAAATACTTTTTACAGATGCTAACACAATTCGTTTCAAACAAACAATAAACATGACAATTGATAACCGTTTCACGAACCACTTCACTCATACTATCATCATACCTATAGCTTCAAAGCTTAAGGTTTCAATTTTTGTGAAGAAGCATAAAATTCGCGCAAAACGCTGCTACAATACTACATATTTACATATTTAATTTACGCATCAAATTTTAAACAACCACGTAATATAATAATTGTTATCGTATATGCATCAATGTTGCACTTTGGCTGTCCGGTTTGTGTATTTACTATTTCTACTTTTGTTATTGTCAAATGACAATAGATGTATTGATATTAAGAGTATCTTCATAAAGTTGTGATAGCACGTCCGACGACTTAGTTATCGTTGCCAGGCATGTATGATTGTGAAGTGGTGGTGAAATATTTTGCAATCCACTTTGCTAGCATATGATACAGCGTTTGTTGCTGATTGATCTAGCTTAGCGCCTGGTGATCTGTCCACAGCGTTATATCGCCTCCTTTGATGTGTAGAAATACGGCCTCCGGTCAGTCTAAATTGTCAAGATCAAATGCGATAACACATTGGTTTTTATTTGTATTTAAAATAATTTTTAATACAAGTTCTTTTTCCAATATCTATTTTAAAGTGTTCAAAATTCACTTTGATGGCTTCAATGGCCTGAGTATTTGGTATGACTCATTTACTTGGACCTATTTGAGACGATAGTCGATGTAGAATATTAAAAACTAAATTTTATAATCTCTGAACTACTACTTACAGGTTTTGGTGTTCCCGCCAATCTCCAAAATTTAACAAGTCCTTTTCTTTTCTTTTTAATTTTTCTTCAGATGGAACTTTATTTATATTAGCTAATTTATTAAGTTGACTTACGTTGTTCTTATGCCATTTACAAAATAGACATGTGCTCATGAACACTTAGTACTTCTAGTGAAAATTATTCAATAATGAACAGCTAGAGGCACGTCCTGTGTGATCGAGGATATTAAGGCTCTTACCAAGAGGCAGTCCCGATCATTCTTACAAAGATACCACTGCCAAATCCTAACTGGCTTAAATTGTATCTTAGTTTATATAACATAGATTGAAACATAGAAATATCCATCGAAGTTAACAGATGTACTCTGAAAAATGTTCTAGGCTGCACACCAGCGCTTGTAGCTCTGTCGTATTCAACTCATATCTCTATTGTGTAAGTTTTAAGCTTTTTAAGAAATAGAGTATATCTCACCTGACCCCGTTTATGGTTTGATATATAGAGACAGTCAGCCTCCTAGTCCATAATCACTTGCTTCATTCATGATTTAAAATTGTACGCCGTCCACCGGGTAAGCTAATGTTGCTGAACACGCGATAGTGTCTTTGAGTTCTTCCTATTTCTTAAGGAGTTCAGGTGTCGAAAGATTCGCTATGTTCTGGTTCATTTTTTTCTTTCATGAGATTATAGAAGTGTCTCGTTGTGTGTGCAAAATGGGGTAGGTGGCCCCGCATGTAGTTTTCTAGTCCGACTACTCGATGTATGTCTCTTTTGGATATTGGCATAGGCCAGTCAAGCATGCCCTTTTGTTTTTCTGTATATGTTTTGAGCCCTGGGGCTGTGATTTTGAGGCTTGAATGTTGGCTATCGTGACTGCAAACGCAAAATTTGTTGTGATTCAGTCCGAAGTTTACAGTGTTAAGTTTTTTAACTGCTTTATGAAGTTGTGCTATTAGTGAGTGTACGCCAAATAGTGCTGACAGAAGGCTATTGTGCCGCTCTTCATGAAAAAATAAAGAAGTGTTGACTAGTTTCTTACACATAAAAATGGTGAAATCCTCTTGTCAAGTTCATTTTGGAAAATAAGTGTGCACCTTGTAAGTTAAGGACCACTTCTTTGATTTCGGCTTTTATTTTCGGCAATACGAATTTGTCTTGCTCATGATGATAGTTGACTTCTCTTAAGAACAAACATGCGCGTGTAAACTTCGATGGAAATTACTAGGTTTCAAACTATATTAAACTAAAATACAATTTAGTCAGTTAGGATTTAGCAGTGGTAGCTTGTGTAAGAATGATCGGGACTGCCTCTTGTTAAGAGCCTAAATATCCTCGATCACACAGGGCGTACCTCTAGCTGTTCTTTATTGAATAATTTCCACTAGAAGTACTAAGTGTTCATGACCACTTGCCTAATTTGTAAATAGACATAATAACGTAAGTCACGTTAATACATTAGCTGATATAAATAAAGTTCCATCTGAAGAAAAGTTAAAAAAAGAAAAAGACTTATTGGATTTTGGAGATTGGCGGGAGGACCAAAATCTATAAGTAGTAGTTCGGAGATTATAAAATTTAGTTTATAATATCCTACATCTACCAATGTCTCAAATAGGTCCAAGTAGATGAGTCATACCAAATACTCAGGCTATTGGAGCCATCAAAGTGAATTTAGAACACTTTGGAAATATTGGAAAAAGAGCTTGTACTAAATTATTTAAAATACAAATAAAAACCAATGTATTATCTCAATTGATCTTGATATTTTAGACTGACCGGAGGCCGTATTTCTACATAGCCCCCAGTAGCTTTAGAACTACGAACGTACGTTAAGATACGATCTAGTTGGTAAAGCGAAAACCAAAGTAAAAACGGTTTCGGTCATGACTTATCGAGTAAGTATGTGCCTATATGTACGAGTTCAAGACTCATGTTGTACTCTATGTCGTTTAGTATTTGGTCCAGTAACCATTTCCGATGTAGGCGCCTTACGTTTATTATTTGGTAAGGTAATAGCCAAAGGCTGTTCTTCATTAGTAAGTAAGTTTGAACAATTTTCTGCACTGTTGGTAAGCAGATCAGAAAGTTTAGTCACGTAGGAAGTAGGTGGCAAATAGGGAATTTCAGATCCGTCAGGGTTTGTAGTCACCTGAGGAAACCCTTTTCGTTTATCTCGTGTGTTCTTATGTAAACGCTTATTCCATTTCTTATTAAAGATACGAAGAAAGTCGCGAGATTCACGAAATGCATCGGAGGTTAGCCAAGCTACTGTCCCATCCATGAAACGTGTCTTGTAGTAAGTGTAACCGTCTTCGGATGTTTTATCAATTATATCTTTGACTTATGACTCCATAACTGGTATATCAGAATCAAATGAGCGAGCGAATGATAGTTCGGAGGTAGGGATACGGTGAGTGCCTAGATTGGTTGCGCTAGTACCATCAATGTTATTCACTTCGTAAGTATCACTCTTCTCATCATGGTAGGAAATAACAAAAGGTCCTATCGTCTTAGAAGAGAGTTCGGTAACGTTGGCGTTTCGATTTATAATGTTAACGTAATCGCCGACTTTGAACTGAACAATGTTCTTAGTGTTATTCCATCGGTCATACGCTTTAAGTAGGACGCGATTCTTGTGCTCGAGTAAACAGGGGTAAACAACGTTCTGCATATGCTCGATCTTTTGTAGCCACGGGGTAGCGTGTTTCTCGGGCGCAGTTTTATCAAACGTTGCTTGTAATTCACTATAGCGGCCAAAGAAATAGTGAAACGGGAGTGTTCCAGTTTGAGGATTCATGCAGTTATTCATTTGAGTCTGAACCCATTTCAAATGATAAGGCCACATATCCTCAACGTCGTCTAGTGCGGTACGCAAGAGTTTCTTAAGTTCTCTATGACGTGTCTCATTTGCACCCTGCGTTTGAGGTTTGTAAGGAACACCACGCCTATGGGTCATGCCTGATACGAGTATAAGTGCCTCCATTACGTCGGTACAAAACTCACTACCGTTATCAGAACATAGTACTCGGGGAAAACCGAAGTCATTAAAGACGTGATAGCATAATTCTGCCACTGTTTGTGGACGTTTGTTCGGTATTGCATAAAGCAAGTTATAGCCCGAAGCCACACATAAGAAATGACAGATATATACATCGCCAGTATGCTTGGATCGCGGAGTTTAACCAAATCGACTATGACTCGGCGCATCGGTTGGTCTTCTGTCACACTTTTTAGGGGTGCCCAACCGAATCGCTTGATCTGGTTCTTTTCACAATCAGTACAGCGTCGGTATACTTCACGTATGGTTTCTTTCAGCGCCGGGTGATCAAGCCCTGCACGAATAGCCATTTTATAAGTATGCTCATATGCTCGATGCGTTAAATTATGTATAATTTTAACTCTACTTTCGAGCTCCTCTAAGTCAGTCAGATTCTGCGTAACGCTGGCTGGATGAACCATAGTCCTGTTGGAAAGGGCAACCTCAGTATCAGGAGGGGTAGAGTCCTGAGATACATAATTGACAACATTGGATTGTTGAAGTATCTTCTTCAGTTGTTTCGCAACTCCTGGCTGTTCTTTAAGCAGCGCTTTAAGTAGTTGAGTGCGAGCTTCAGGTTCTCTTAGAGTTTTGAGTCTTTGATCCATGGCCTTAGCTAGTTCCATGTTTTTTACGATCTAATGCCGTTTCAATCGGCATTACCTCGACTGCAATCTTGTTGGGTGCATGTGTTGTACGAGTCTTGAGCTTTTGTTCAAACTCTTTAGACTCCTCTAGTTTAGCTAAGAATTCGGTTGAGGGTTTCCACTTAGTGGTACCTGCAGGACCGATGCGACAAACAATGGTGTGTTTCCAAGGCGTCTTCTTAATAGAATAGGATCCCTGATACAAGAACGTGTCGGTTTCACGGTCGACATAAATAGGTTCGTCTTGAATCATATTAATTAAATCACGTATCCATGGGTCGGAGTTACGTAAGGGACAACACAGCGTAATGGTAGATTTAGTAATATTAACATAATTTAACAACTGTGCGATAAGTTGACAAGGTGGGTTAGCCCACGCATTATGCTTTGATAAGTTAAGCTGAAATGCATCACCTTTAGGATGAGTCAACGACCTATATTCAGAAACCTGTTTGTTATGTTCTGCGGCGAACATATCAACAGTAAATGGACCCCATCGTGATTGAGCGAGGTTAAACCATCTCTTATTTAGCATCCAATCGGTTGCTAATAACTCTTTGACTGTTTTCTGGTAGTCGGGCACAAGTCGAGAGAGCATGTCAGGAAGATGGTTATGTATTCCTGGAATGTGTGTTATATTAAAGGCGAACTTGGCAATAATGTCATGCCAGCGGCTCACCAACTGTGAATCAGGGTTCATATCTTTTAAGTATGTTAAAGACTTTTGATCACAGGCGACAGTAAAGTAACTTCCATAAAGGTAGTCTTTAAACTGTCTTAGCGCAGTAACTATAGCAAGGAGCTCTTGTTTAACGGTAGGGTAATTCCGTTGACTCTTATTATAACTCTTGCTAAAGAATTGTATGTAGCGCGGTTTACCATTTATCGTTTGGTAAAGCACTCCACCTACCGCTCGATCTGAAGCGTCGGTTGCTACTTGGAATGGGACACCATCCACAGGGTACTGCATGATGGGTGCGTCCATTACTTTACTTTTGACTAGTTTAAATGCATCATCACATTCTTTAGTCCAAAGCTTTCCCAAAGGTCCTTTGTGCAGCCGTAGGTGACTGAAAAGCTTTAAGTAATGAGAAAGATGCGGTACCGAATCCGAGAAGAAGTTAACAAACCCACACACAGAGTTCACATCTCTTCCAGTAATTGGTGTTGATAAATCCAACAGAAACTGTTTCTTGCCAGGATCAATTTCTACCCCTGCTGCAGATACTTTGTAGCCAAGTAAGTGTATATAGTATCTTTAGCAAAAGAACACTTGTCTTCGTTAATCTTAAGTTTAGCATGATTAAGTCGCTTTAAGACTTCTTTAACGAGTTTAGCATGTTCATGTGCTGTCTTTGTAAAGATAACTATATCATCTAAATAGACTGATACGTTATACGACAGGTCCGCAAATAGTTCCATCATAACTTGTTGGAAGAAAGAAGGTAACATGTGTAAGCCTTCAGGTGCACCTTTAAACTGGTACTTTTACCTTGCCAAGTAAAGGAAAAGTATTTCCTATGAGGCTCATATATCTGTAGTTGATGGAATGCAGCTTTTAAGTCTATCTTGGAAAAGATAGTCGCACCCTCCATTTTGCGTAGTATCTCGCTTATCTTAGGTAAGGGAAAACTATGTTGCGGAATTAGTTTGTTGATTGGCGACAGGTCTAGTACTACTCTTGTTTTACTAAACGTTCCATCAGATTTATATTGATCGACCGCTAAGAGAGCTTTGTTAACTGGGGTTGCATCATAATTGATTTCAATTAGACCCTGTTTTAACCAATCTTCGATTTGGGTTTTGACTACGTCTTTGTGTCTCCAACTCACGTAGTTATGTGAAGGACACTTTAACTTAGAGAAGTCGACGTTTGTTAAGTCAAGTCTAACGTACCCATTAGAGAACTTAAACATACACCAGTCAGTTATTGCAATCTTCCTGTTCTGTATAATTAAGTCCATAATTATATCGGTGAAGTGCGGAATCATATCCTTTGCTTCACCTTCCGGAGGTTTAGGTATCTTTAACATATTATCATCTGACTGATCTTTATTCGGGTCTAGCCCATTAGGCAGACCAGTGAGTGTTATACCTAAACTGAGAAGATCAGTCATACCTATAATTAAATCGTATTTCTGAGACATGTCAGTAACGATTAGGTGAGTCTTCACTTCTCTTCTATCTGACAGCATTATGTGTGCATAGTCAATGGCTTGTTCGCAAGTAGTAACTTTGCCATTTCCCAAGATTAAATCAGTTGTTTCGTTATGGACAGCCATATCTGTAGCGTAGGCTACTCGGCATGAGATAGCAGAGACTATAGCCCCTGGATCAAATAGTGCCATAACTTTTTCTCCATTTACGAAAACTGTTTGAAAGATACGTTCATCTTCTTTGGTATAGATTTTATTGAACATTTTCTCATAATCTTGCTCTAGAGCGCACATATGGTACTGTCAGTGCTTAACTTGGACGTCGGGTAAGTCCTTGCAATCCTCTTTGTGCCAACCGTTAGTACCCTTGCAAGTAGCACACTCTTTCATATAGTGTCCAAAATCTGGCTTGCCTGGTGCACACTTAACAGGGTCGTGTCTACCATTCCACTTGCCATTACGTTTTGTGAGGTTGTAACCACACTTCTTGCAAGGCGCTCTCACCTTCTTATCACCTTTCGGTTCGGTAGAAGTAGAGCCAGTACCCCCTCCAGTAGTAGTGCGAGGTTTCTTAGTACTACGCGCAGTATTAGTCTCTACTGCGTTTCGCTTAGTGGGCTGGGTGTAGCTCGTGGTACTAAGTACTCTAGTAGAGGAATTGGTATGCTTGTGTACTATCTTCTCAAAGACAGACCAAGGCATAGATCGCAAATCACCATAGGCGATGATGTCATCATTGACTTTCTTAAAGAGGTTAGCTCCCAGAGTCTCCATCATCTGACAAATTAATAAATATTCGCCAGTATAGGTACGACCACCCATCCGAGTATTCATATGTGTCATATGAGCTAGAGCACCTCGAATAGTGGTATCGTTCGCAAAGAACTTGCGAGACTCTAGAAGTTCACGGTCACGTGCATCTTCAAAAAAGGTGTTAAGTATATTATCACGCAACTGGTGCCAGGGTAGGGCTTTCCAGTTGGGCTCATGAGCCTTCAAGATAGTTCGCCATTCACCTGGCTCACAGAAATGAATAAAGTAAAATAGCCATATCTAAAAGTATTGATGTCTTTTGTTGGAGAGGTCGAGTACCTCGAATCAGTTCGGCGTTTTCCTGCCATCGTAGTTAATATCACACACTTCTGTTGAGCCTGAACGTTGTACTCATGTATCCAATTGTTCTTGTATATAGCCAAGTTGTTCTTAGACTGATAAGTATAGTTCAGTCACCAATACGATCCATGCGTGAACGTTTTGCTCCTGAATTAAGCAGTACATTGTATATAAGTCATTGATTTGTATTTCTATGTGAAATTTTTGGTCTCGTCGGTTAGGAATAAAAATAAAGGGTGAAGCAATATTATTTGCATTTATTAACAACGTTTCTTCATTATTGTGTGCATCCACAATGTCTACCATGTTTACCATGTTATTTTCCGCCTACCAAGCCAGTCATATTTGTTTGTCTATTTGTAGCATCTAGAGACCATCAAGCCTGTCAAATTTCTTCGTCTATCTCCTGTACCTTGTTTTCATTGTCCATTGTTAACTGATCTACACGGTGGACGGTTTGGAATTGCTGTGCTGCATGAGTTGCTTCCTTCTGGCGGTTGTATTCCTTCTTCTTGTGACACTTGCTGAACGCATGTGATGAAAGGTCTATACCGCAGTGTGGGTATGGTCTTAGTTCACGCTAGGTGGGGTTAGTATTATCCTGTCCTATTGTACATCCTCGGCCTTGACCTGGACGTGGTAGACCTCTCTCTCTCTCTCTGTGGGCAGTCCTTCCCTCTCTTGATGAACCTCCCTTGGGTATGTTGTCAAGTCTCGGACTACTGACTCGTTGGTCTGTGATGAGTGCGTTTCTCACCCGCTTGTGTTCGCTAATGCGAATAGTTTGCATTATGGTTGCTTGTCTGATAAGATCCGTTGTCAGTTTATGGAAAACCTTCTCTCATATGTCAGACAAGTGTCTACTACTACCATCAGGCTTCGTTTGAGTTTTTATTGTCGTGCAGTTTCTGCTTGCTGTCTGAACATGACCAGTGATAAATAACCTGATGCTTGAGAAGCTACAAATCAATGGGCTCTCTTGCTGTGTTTTTGTATCGCTTAAGCTCAAGCATTGTGCTGTGCAACCGTGCAGTTCTTACTTCGATGTTCATTCTACTGTCATGAAAATCGATGTGCCTTTTATCCAGTAGGTAGTCTACCGGAGTTTTACACAAGTTGTGAATGATCAATATTTCCAGAGATGTTTGGAACTATAGATATCGTTGAATGCTGTACGGACACTTCACTAGCGATGAGTACTGTACCAATGGCATGTTGATGCTTGCAAACAAATCATTTGCTAATGATGCGAACACTATTGTGTCACGACAATCGGCAATGTTAACATACTCCCATGTCTACTTGTCCCTCCTATACATATGGTGACAGAACTTTCTGACATCTGTCCACAACCTTCCAAATACTTAGGATTACAACTGTCCCAGAGCAAACCCATACGCTCGGAAGGACACTATAGCCTGGAGTAATGCTGCCACGAGATGGTGCGTGTGTTTAACAAAGTCGACACCCGGTGCTCTGGGACAGTTGTAATCCTAAGTATTTAGCTGCCTGGTACTACATCTTGACTCAATCAATAGTAAAACCCCACTCGCCCCACTTACGAGACCCGCTTGGACAAATTTCCGTTCAGTATTTACGCTTATCTAGAATCAAAGGGCGGGTGCACACCTCAACACAATGAACCCCGTAAGCTCCGTGAGCAGATCTGACATAATACCACACAACGTCTCACAGTCAAGGAGATAGCAGGCTGTGGTTAGAATACACTATGTAGAGTTGAACTTAGGTTTATTAGAGTTTACTACACTTTATTACAGTTTATTAAGTTTTTTCCGATTGTTAGAATCAGCACATGACTCATGACTCATTATTAAAGGAGTCATGATTTTTACGATTACTAATAACAGAACAACGTCTCCCTTTCTATTGAGGGAGAACGTTGAGTTACAGTTATCTTAGTGTATACATACTACAAAGCAAGGCTCGCCGCCAATACTACTATCGACTTATAAGAGGAGAACTTCCCACTGTCACGGACTGGGACAAGCCTTCCAAAATGGCTTTACCCATTGCCGCGAACACACCCCAATCCGCCTTTGTGCCATGATAGTAACCAACACGTTACTGTTTAAATTGCTTGACTATTGCACTGGTGGATGCCTCTGTCCTGTGTGCCCTAGAGATAAGACTTTTACGTCCAGTCACTTTGCATGTAACGGCTCTCTAATAAGGCACCCTCAATTGGACCGGACTTACTACAACAACTACAGGATCGGCATGGTTAACACGACATATGGACTTTCCACGAACATCTCAGGGGCTTCCTTCTCCATGAACAACAGGCGCCAATTCATCCCCATTCAGTACTAGAATATAGATTGATGTTCCCCATACCCCGTCTCATCCCTTTAGTGATTTACAAATCTTCGAGACTTCTGGTACCATCTTCCTGCTATGGCTAGCCAGGATATTCGAAATACATCAGTTGTGTGATATGGTATCGGACAGCCCCCAACTTCGCACCGAAACAGAATTGCTGATGACAACCTCATCCTCCTTGGTATTACGTTCAAAATATCTCAGATCGACTCAGCCAATATTACCACTACAAGTGTAGAGGAGCGGCTTGTCGTTCCCTGGGCTTGATTAGCTCGCACTGGCCCATTCCTTTTTATGGAGTGTTTTTAATTTTAACTATTAAACGTAGGTTTTATGTATGTTTATTTGGTGACTTCTTGTAAACTGGGTTGACTACTTGTCAACCTTGATTTGAGATTTTCAGTTTTGGTTTCCCAGATGTGTCGCGTGTCTAGGAACCGAACTTCAGTGTATCCTAAGGTTTGTCATTTATATATTTTTGAATAGTACCGAACTGTTTGTCTTTGTTACTTCCATGTATTTTGGATGTGTTTGTCGGTACCTTTCTTAAAATTATAGTCTAGCTCTCGAGCTCTGTCTTTATTATATATTACTTTTTTATATGTATGTGGTATGTTTGGTTGCTGCATCCTTGTATGCGTCATGCATATGCTGTTGCTATAATTATAGGTTTTTCATTCAAAGGAACTATCTTGTTGTTACCTATTTCATGCGCGCGCATGTGTGTATGCGTTTAGTTGGTGTGTCTTCCATGGATTTGAGATGTTTTTTTGTACAATCGTCTTATTCTGGTACCTCGATGAAGTTGCGAGGGTGTGTGCTTGTTTGTCTATATGTGATGTCGACCTCGACCTCTGCATGTTTTCCTTAATTGTTGGTAATGTATAAACTTGTACTAGCTTCTGAATGCGTGTATGTTTTCCATGGCATGTGTCTATAAACATGTTGTACCTGTCGCAACTGATTATTTGCGTGGGTATTCTGTCATATTTCTTGTAGGTATCAGGCGCTTTTACCCTTGAAGTTCAATATGCAATGTATAGTGTATGTACCTATTCTTTATATATCGTTAGATGAATGGCAGTTAATGGATGGTATTTGTTGAAATGTGATTGCCACATCTATGTCGTGTCACAATGTGTTGTATTTGTGAATACCTCCCTCTTAAAACCGTATTCTTTGAGACGGAATGTATAGTGGTATATTAAATTTTGATGGTCAACCATCTATGGATTTTAGATGAATAATGTTTGTGTCGGTCAAATTTTGAGTTTGCTGTTGTATATTTGTTACCCATGCATGTGAGTATATACTAGACGTATATGTACGTGTATCATCACCATCTATGAAATTTAGATAGACGATATTTGTGTGAACATGTGGTACCCTTCTTCCTCATGTGATTTTAACAAATGTGATATGCCTGCTTCGTCTCTTATTTTCCGAATACATTGTTGCACTTATAAACAGAATGTTTATGCTTCTTCCCTCTTTATGTTGGCATTTTGTCGCTATTTGTCCAGACATTCAGGTCAGTGTAGTTTGTGACATGAAGTTTTATCATCCTGACCATTGTGATTAGTGTGTTTGCCCATATATACATGACCTATATATTTTTCTACGTTGGGCTATTTGTCACTTACTTGGTATTATATTATTTCATCTTTGAAGTTAAGATAGGTGTATTATACTTGTTTGTTATAGGCTTACATGCGTAAAACTCGCTTCAGTAATGCACATCGCCTTTTAACCGTGTACAATTCATAGTCTTTTACTTCATAATTGATTATTAAAATTATTCTTTGTCCCGTTTTACATTACTTGCTTTATAGGACTTCATGCGTTGAATTATGATTATTCTTTTCAATTATACATTACTTCTATTCTTCAATTATACCTCCCTTGTATGCTAAGGCATGTGTTCATGAGGTGGATTTGTGTAGGCTGGCGCATTCCAGAAGCCTGTATACCAGATACATTAAATAATTATCAAGTATTCAGTCATTCCATTTTCTACCTGCACTTGTACTAGCTGTACTAAACTGTCAACTGTTTTTGCACTTGCATTTCCGTGTGCCAACCTTGTTGTATGGTGTTATCACAGGTACCACTTTTGCAAAATCTTAGCGCCCCAGCGTTGATGAACTTATAACAGGTAACACTTCTCACATCGGTTTACACGGGTATACCTAGAGTTGCTTACCTTCTGAGCTACCTGGTTAGTGGTGACACTTACCGTTGCATAATTTTCTCGTCTTCTCTTGTAGAGGAGGCCTTTTCTTCTTTTTCGTTTTTCTCTTCCTCGTGAGAGAACCTTCTGCTTGGGGAAACCTTCTTCCTCTGTGATTATTGGCTGTATCCCAACTTTTTATGATGTGTGTTCTAGTTTAGATATATTATTTGCTAGAGTTGGTCAATTCTCTGTCCTTCCTCTGTATTAGCTAGGACGTTATTTCAGCAGAGATTAATGACTTAATGTGGTAAGGATATCGTTAAAAATGTACAGTTTGAGAGTAGCTGAAAGATACGACCAAAGGAAACAAAAGACATCTTAAGTTCGAATCTCTCAGCTAGATAAACGTCCTAGGCTGAAGGGCTCACATTGTCTTTATTTGTGTTTGATGTTTCTACACTAGACTCACTTTTGTATCTCTAATATTCGGGGGTTCCGGTATCATCTACAGGTAATACCGCTATATTCCTGTATCATCAGGAATATTGTATCCGGACCTCAAAACTCAGTATTTGATAATCCAGGGGTCCTAGTTTTTGAATTGGCTTTTATAATAATCTGGTCCCTAGATGCTACAGGTCGGTCGCAGACTTTGCTGGGACCGGAGGTGACTGAAAGAACATGTGTAACCGGATCTTGGCACTGAAACAAAAAGATGCACCTCAAGGTGAGCGTGTCGTTCTTGATGTACGGGTTAACGGGCATGAAAAACAAGTGTTATTGGATCCGGGCTCGCACATTTCATGCATATCATCACGTTTTGGTAAAATAACGGATGTAACTCGTAATGTTGAATAGTAGGTATGGGGTAGGTATGGGAGACTTGTTGTCGCTAGGCATAACTATTACTGGCATACCTACCAATATCGACCCACAGAAGGATGAGTCGCATGACAGCTTACTGAAGTCTGTATATAAGCCTTCGCGGACTGTGGGATGCATATAAATTTAATTCACAAATAAGTTTAAGGATCTGATCTTCGAAAATGAGGAGATCAAGATTGCAGACTGGCTTAAGTTCCGATTCAATAACGGATATATGAGCTTAGACCTTACCAAGGTAGACTTTTCGAAGTTGAAATGTCCGACGCACAACTAAGCAGCTTGGCATCACGAACAGATAGTCAGAAGTTAAGGCCTGGTTGGAGGATGGAGTAACTACAGTCAACTACGAACCCACCCCAAATAAATCTTGCACTCTTGGCTGTAGACCAGTTCAACTCAGATGGGACATTGAAGAAATTTCGAGCGTGTTTGGATACGACCCAATGAATGCGCTCATTCCAACATAAACATTTCTCCTACTGAGAATAGACAAATTGCTGAGGAGAATAGAATGAGCTGAGATCTTTTCCACCATCAATTCGAGCTTAAGCTACCCCCAGATGAAAATATACAAGCCGAATAGGCAGTATTTCACGTCTATCTGGGATGGGCAACAATTTTCGTTCAAGGGGACACCATTTGGTTAGCACATGTTACCAGCCTACTTCTATCAGATCATGCAGGATTTTTTTTTCTCGAGACATGGATAGCGTACAGGTATACATTCACGACATCGTCGTATTTACGAAGACCAAAGAGGGGCATGGCAAAATTGTACGCAAGGTCTCAGTCAGATTAAAAAATAAGATCAACAGTAAGAAGTGTCAAACTGATGTTTACGAGATTCAGTTGTTGGGCTACCGGGTTTCCGGTGAAGGGATCACGATTGATCCCGGAAGACTAGATTGAAGAATACCTATCACTGGCAAGAACGTGAACATCACGTGCGATTTTGACAACTTTCTGTCGGTTGAGCTTCACATTTAGCGAGTTACCTTAGGCATTATGGACACTTGAGATGTCACAAAGGTAAAATTAAGAGCTTTTTGGACAAAGAAATGTGATGATGCCTTGAAGCAGCTCAAAACAGTCGTCTCACAAGCACCAGTAGCTCGGCCACCACAGGGCGGTATACCGTTGATAATAGCTACAGGCGCGTCAGACATGGCACTTGGCGGCGTACTGTGTTATCAAATGATTGATGAGAAACCGAGATACGTGCAGTTCTTCAGCAGGGCTATTAACTACTACCTAATCAACAAGAGGTTTTAGCTATTGTGAATGCATTGGCTCATTTTAAGGACTACTTGTATGATACACACTCTAATGTACTGTACGATCAGAAATTACTGCAACATCTAAAGAACATGAAACCAAACTCACAGTTGATCAGTCAGTGCATGACACGATCGCAAAAATCTCATTTGGCATAACACATATACCTGGTATACACAATCACTTACTAAACAAATATGTTGTCACGCTTTGTATCGGACTTTAATGAGATATTTTTTGGAGATACTAGCTACGGATCGAAAGGGCAAACCTAGATGGTTTAAGATAGCAGACAATATTTATTGTCCACATACGATAGATATGCTTGCAGCTCATCGGAATGCGCAACTGCCGCGATATCGAACTTTAGAACATCCATAAGGTGATGCGTTTCGCATCGACTTAACTGATGAGAAAAATCCACCGTGGTTGTTGATATCACAATTGCTAAACCTTGTTCACATACAGGATGCCACCATCACGTTGTATTTTCCATTAAGATATTCAGATAGAAGGCTCAACCAGTTGATCTCGATGATTCAATGTGGGCCAGTATATGTGGATAGAATGACAG
Source organism: Sphaeroforma sirkka (assembly GCA_001586965.3). Lineage (NCBI taxonomy): Eukaryota > Ichthyosporea > Ichthyophonida > Sphaeroforma > Sphaeroforma sirkka. The sequence goes on along the minus strand of LUCW03000055.1, from coordinate 114,909 downwards.
TTACTTTCCTCTTCCAGGGTACCCGTACAGTCGAGAAGACGACTTGGCGATATACAATAATATAATAATAAATCGAATAGGTATAGCCTGAGCGACCAAGAGGACACAATCTGAGACCTTTAAACGTAAGGTTGAAAAATCCAAGATTTCACTCTTGACACCTGGGTCTCAAACAGAGACCTAGACAACACAAGCACTTGTAGTATGCGTTTCTGATATACGATCTGATTCCACAGAATTTAAGAAGAGCGAATCGTTAGCGAAGGCCTTTTACAAGACGATACGTTCCGACAGAGCAACTGCTTGCGAAGTCGAGAGCAGGTTACTTAGACAGCTGATGAATGGATTCCTAGATGTTTACGAACATATAACCCGATTAATGAACAAATCAAACATTAGCTTCTAGCGAGATTGGACGAGAAGAATCTTCTATAATAGAATATTTTGGTTCTGCTACATATGAAAAAGGACAGAACCGGAATCAATCAAGCATGATGCTAGTAGTATCATAATAGAGTTGCACGGTGCCTTAGACGAGATGAGTGAAGCTATGAATATCTTCGTATTTAAATGGATAAAGATACCAATACTGGCACATGGAATGGATCGACAGATCTGTGTTACAGCCCCCTTGCCTAGATCTATGAAAACGGACTCATGTGAAGCGTATGCCAGTTTAAAGATTGACGAAAATGAAGACTATTATATTACCGAATGCTACCGGGAGTGCCCTACAGGTGTTTGTGAGAAATGCGTATATTGCGCAGCCTTGATGTTGACGATGACGAAAGGTGGGGACGCGAGAATCCAAATGAGCAAATGTATATCAACATGGACAATGGACTGTGTACGAGCCAGGTATTATATTATACTCTTGCGATGCATTCACTTGTCGCAATTCAATGCAAGTTCACCCATTTCTGAATCATTTGTTTCATAGTTTATTAAAATGCAGCCTTAGCAATGGTAGCTGCCTACCAGCGTTGTAGCGCTGGATATCTTCATACTACTGTATAAATGGGTCATCGAGAAGCCGGCAACGCTAGCTCATCCCATGGATCAACATTTGATAGGCAAACCCAATCCTGCTAAGAAGAATCGCTCACAACAATACCAGAATAGCTGTAGAAATACGGCCTCCGGTCAGTCTAAAATATCAAGATCAATTGAGATAATACATTGGTTTTTATTTGTATTTTAAATAATTTAGTACAAGCTCTTTTTCCAATATTTCCAAAGTGTTCTAAATTCACTTTGATGGCTCCAATAGCCTGAGTATTTGGTATGACTCATCTACTTGGACCTATTTGAGACATTGGTAGATGTAGGATATTATAAACTAAATTTTATAATCTCCGAACTACTACTTATAGATTTTGGTCCTCCCGCCAATCTCCAAAATCCAATAAGTCTTTTTCTTTTTTTAACTTTTCTTCAGGTGGAACTTTATGTATATCAGCTAATGTATTAACGTGACTTACGTTATTATGTCTATTTACAAATTAGGCAAGTGGTCATGAACACTTAGTACTTCTAGTGAAAATTATTCAATAAAGAACAGCTAGAGGTACGCCCTGTGTGATCGAGGATATTTAGGCTCTTAACAAGAGGCAGTCCCGATCATTCTTACACAAGCTACCACTGCTAAATCCTAACTGACTAAATTGTATTTTAGTTTAATATAATTTGAAACTTAGTAATTTCCATCGAAGTTTACATAGCCCATCATATATCATAATCTGAGAATGAAATCACTCAATAAGATTTACAGCAGCCACTAACATCATCTCAAACAATTCTACACATGATACTATACATCCACAAAACCAGACTTCGCATGCAAAGCAACAGCCACCTATCAAGAAACTTCGAGTTAACTTAAGTGCGCATGAATCTCACAGAGCCGGTTACGAGTAATTGAACTACATATACAAGCACGAACCACTGGCATTGAAAGGTACAGATGAATAATTGAACAAAATGAGGCTCGAGTACTGGTGGCTTGTAAACGACGTCTAGACGAGGAAGAAATTATTGATGTCATAGACTCTCAAAGCTAATAAATGCTATAATATCCTTTTCTTTTATCTACGTGTGTTCATATAATGTGTCTATTGATTAATATCTCTACGAACTATTGCGAAATATAATCGGTAAGATATAAGCATACTTCCACTGCTATGCAAAAGAAATATAGGTTTACCAACCTTACCTCTTGTGAAAGCACGAAGGAGATATTCACTTTCCGACTGACACGTTCTATATGCATTCGTACACCTGCTATCTTTTTCAGGGTCACATTTTGAATGCTTGTGAATTGCCCGACCGCTAGCAACCGTGGCGATATATTGCACGTCATAATTTCCGGTAGTAGTTTTTCAATTTCAATTTTTTTATCGTCCATAACAGAACATCTGGTTTATTTGTCAAACAATCCTTAATACATGCCTGTGCCAGCTACAGCTCACTGATGCGACCAGGATACAAAGGTGGTTCATAAGCACAATGACCTGCTACTAACATAGCCACTAATTGTTTGGCTATACTGTGTTGTTTATATTTACTACTTGTCGCTGTTTGGAATGACTTATCTCACCAATTTCCATGAAAATTATATTGCATCTACTAGAATGGCAAGACCTGAAGAAACCGCAAACCATCAGTTATATCTGAACGTAGTCGATGCATAGGGTCGTACGCTGGATGTGCAAAGAAGGAAAGTAGGGTTTGATTCATATCCCGTAATATATTTTCAACTGGATGTGTGCATTCGATTCCGAACATATGCCCTACAATCTATACCTCTTCATCATGTCTGACTTTGATGAACCACATTAGAAGTGCATCATCAAATGACTTTGTGCGTGCTCCTGGATATTGATAGTTGAGATTACTGGATATTATCTTAAGAAATTCAACATATTTCCGGTGGGGTTGGCAACTAAACCAGAACATAAAGTTTGCCTCTGTTTCATTCAGAATATATTTGTGCGATAGCATAGCAACATGCGAAGTTTCACTTGTTCGTTTACTAGCCGACGCATGCCGTGTTTCCATATCCCTCATTGCTAGTTCAGTCTCTGCGGCTTCCAACTGTTCTCGAAGTGTTCGTATTGTGGTGTTATCCTGTTTACGTATGCTTTTGATCGTAGCATCTCGTTTCGCGATTGTAGCGATCGAACTTGCCAAGGCCCATCGCAATCCTCGAAGCTCTTGATATTTCTCTGCATCAGATGGTATTCTGTATCTATCTATGACGTTGCGCCGCTATTACGTGAGCCATGACGTAGTAAGTGGGCCCAGGTGCTTACAAGTGGTCTCTGTACACGCTCGCTGCTAGTTTAACGTCTGATGAGCATCCTCCTTGTATTGATGACTTACGACGTGTGCATAATATTTTTCTTCAGTCTTGGGCACCGAAATCAAATAGTGTCTTGACCTTACCACTGCAATTTAAGAACTCCTCACGTGTGCGAAAAATAGTATCTTATTGTATTCAACCTCAAACCGCTGTTGCATGGTTCGTTTATTACATCGTCCTAATCGCTTCGTCCAGACCATAAACCGATCTTAACGCCTATACGGGGCACGCCGCCCTGGGGTTTGTGCACTAATTTTATCACTACAGTATTCTGCGCAACGTGTCGTACTGCGACTGAATAAGCGACCATAAGGTAAGTTTACCGCAGCCAGCTCAAAATGTGCATACATATGTGTAGTGCACGTGTGGTAAAATTGATCATCTACGACAAGTTACGCTTGGAAGCGGTTTGGGAAATTTGGTACAAAAATATATATTTCTCAGAGGTTTATTGATAACATCATTCAATACGCGCAACAGTATACGACCACACCAGAGACGGTATCCTTAAAAAACTACTAATGGCACCGCTAACTTGCGAGCTAACCTTGCTTAAGTACGAACCCTTTTATTTAGTGAGAGGTTATCGCTACTTAATTTTGTAGGATCCGTAGTCTTTCTGCGGATCGTACTCCTCCCAATTACTGGTTTAATAGAAGAAGCAAGATTTTAATTAGTAGGAAGGTTGATGTGACGTAATTATAAACGAAGGACGACAAGGAGTGAGCACGTTGGTAACTCAATTGACAATGCTCAGCTACAATAAATGTCAGGAGCAAATCACTCCTACCTTGCCGGGAAGATGTGTTTGTTTTTGTCGAACCAGCTGCGTGTTACTATTTTACCAGCGTGAGTCTGATATTAAAGAGGATTTTTAACAAAAAGAGGTGAGCTGAAACACAAACACAAAAGCTATTTGCGGAACAGCTGTAGTAGTATCAGGAAATAGAAAATATTATGGGCGGATCAATGGCAACAACATAGCAACAGAACTTTCGACAGAATCGTCTCACCCACACATCGCGTATCAGATCAATACCTCGTCTTTCTCTACTGTGGCATCGGAAACCATACGTATATCATCGTGCACATCGAATTTGAATAGGGGCCCAGATTTCCCGCGCGCTTTATTGATGATAAATTCGTAGAAGGTAAAATGCTGCACGAAGAAGAGGCAGGCTAGATGTTAGGAAAATAGTACCCACAGTTAAACAGCACAGATCAAGCAAACCCGTTGCATTTTCCCTGGAAACATATCTGATCGAAAGCAACATTGTGTATACATTGATTTTGGTATTTCAATGTTCAAACCACTGCTACAATGCTTTGCATATTCTGAAGTTCAGATTTAAAAAATATGACAATCCAGTATTTGCGGATAAAAGGATACAAACATGGTTTCAAACTGAGGAGTTCTACACCCAAATTCAGTGTGAGACATACATGAGCAATTATTAAATCCTCTTTGATATACAGGAGGCTGTCCACAGATATCGACCGCAGATCATGAAATTCGTATCTCAACGTTTCCAGGCATTTCTCTAGAAACTTCCTTATCGAGTCACCCTTCTTGACCTACGAAGCAATGGATTAGTGTCAGCCATCAGCGCCAAATGACGGAAACATACTGCAATATAATGAGCTCTTTCAAGATCAGTGGCGAAATCATGCGAGACACACAACGTGAGAGAAGGATCGAGAGTGACATAGGGACGGTGTTTATGAACAAAGGCGTTCATGTTCGCTAAAAGAACATATATATCAAATCCAGCCTAATCTGAACATTCATCAGTCTGTCAAGCACAATTCCTAATGGCATGAAACATGAGTGGCACATACCTGTACTACTCGGCGATGACCACCGCCGTCCCAGTAACTGTATGTTATACTAATAGGTTCGTCTTGTATTTTTTTTTGTTTCTCCAGCCAAGTCTTCGCAAGTTTCTCACGAATGCCATTCTCTATATCCTCTCGTTCTTTATCGGGCAGGAATGATGTATCGACGGACGGATCCTTCTTCGCTTTCTTACTGCTCACAATACTTCGTTCTGCTGAAGCCCCCGCGAGTTCCTCGTCATCGCCATCCTCTGGGTTGATCGGAGGTGTGGGAGTACTATTAAAGCAACAGTAGGACAGCTACACAATTCCCACAAGGATACAACAACACTTAAGGAACCAAAACTTTTTGTTTTGCGCTAAGAGAGAATCGACTCGACGTGCAGATAATTGGAAATATAAGTTGCACACACACAGAACACATGCGCATGCCGAGCACACGTTTGAATACGGCGGGTTTAGAAATGCAATCTATACGATAAATTCAATCGAACGTGTCTCATGGACCTATCGGTTTTGCCTTCATTCGGTACGCCGTGCGAGAATCAACGCAGAAAAATTCTGATAGACTCAGAGTCGGTGGACTCGCTCACGTAAAACACAACTGTCCCGGGGAGCGCTTATATCATCTCAAAGGCACTACATAGCACATGCAAGGCAATACAGCGAGACATGCAGAATAGTCAAACCCACAGTATATCGAGACAGGTATCACAGGGCACACTAACTTTCAGCCTACCATCGTGGTCGAATGACAACACTGTAGTCCGCTTCTGTTCCTTTCGCCGCCTCTTCCTGTCTTCTCTGTGAACGAGGATGCAAGATAAAAGGCTCGAGACAAATCGTCTACAGTTCATAGCTCAAATATGCATAAGTCGCGAATCCGTTATAAGCAACAGGCGTGATCGCAAGGGAGTTGGTAAACAGTAATTAGTTCAAAGGGAGGGCTATTATAGTTGAAGCCATCGATAAATTAGTTCCTGCCAGGATGTTTCTATTGCATTCTAGTTGGGAATTAGTTGCCCATACTTTTTTTTCTGTGCCAATCTCTCTTTCACCTCTCTCTCTTCCCGTTCTTTCTCTGCCTCAATCCGCGCACGAGTGTTCTTGAAATCATTCAGCTTTACCAGGCCCACCGTGCTCTGTGTCATTTGCGATGCGGTCCAATCTATGGTAGACTGAAACTTCGTCTTCATGTCTTTCAACCCAGTTTTATTAGCCTGGTATTAGAAGGAGGATGCACACTTCCAAATTAGTCACAGATTTCATTAGTTCCGGGTACATCCTGGATCATATGTGCCCGCCACTTTGACTATTTTCAATTGACATAATTATATATGCGTGTATGAACTATACCATAGCAGTATATGTGCTATTTTAGACAGCAGATCGGAGGCCCATTCTCTTTGATCATAAACACGTATCAGCAGAACGGGTAGAAGAAGTCGGCTGGCATGTTAATGTACAACACGTGTATCCAAAAACGTATACTATAGAGCTGTGCACCTTAATATGGCATACAAAAACACACACACATATGTGTATATACACCGAAATGAGTAATTTACATATATAAGTCGATAACACAGACACAGACACTGACACACACTGACACAGACCCACATTTATACATATAAGTCGATAACACACAAACATACACACACATATACACTCACGTGCACACATACGCACACACACACATATATAACATAAAAATGTAAAACGATACACAGACACAGACATACACTCACACGCACATCATATATATATATATATATATATATATATATATATATATATATATATATATATATATATGCGAAAATAAAAAATACATATTTGAGACACACATACACACACACAGACACACACACACAGACACAGACACAGACACATATATATATATATTTGAACAGATATAGATACATATTCGAGACACAGACACAGACACAGATATATATCTATATATATATATATATATATATATATATTTGAACAGATATAGTTACATATTCGAGACACACACACGTACGTGCACACACATACAGATATATACATGTACATATCACATACAGACATACATACATAAATAGATGAATACATAAGTGCATATATACATACATATGCAAACACACACATACATACAGACCTACAATCATATATCCATACAAACATTCATACATACATACATACATGCACACATACATATATATATATACCTACATATTATATATAAATATACCTACATACTTGCAAATATCCTATAAAAAAATGAATACATGAATTTATGTGAGAGCGAGAATATATATATATATATATATATATATATATATATATATATATATACATACATATATATATATATATATATATATATATATATATATATATATATATATATATATAAATCAATAATAAATGAACATCGAACTTTTGAATATTTACAGAAGGATACAAATAGTAGTACGTAGGTGCATATCCGGAACTAACTCGAAGGTCGATAAAGCATGGTCCTTCGACCCGGAAAACACCCAAGAAAAAAAATATAAAATCACAATTGACCGATATTTTCAGTATATTCACGCCATATTGCATCCGTTTTTCTCTAACAAGCGCATATTGCCACACACACACTAGTGCCATACCATAGTGATGACCACTCACAATCGTTAGCTAGAACCACACGTATAACAGTTGCCACACATATCGTAAAAATGACTACACTCACACCTTAGTAATAATCACTCACACACCATAATGTCAAGCACACAATCCATAATCATAGCCAGTCACACAACTTAGTGATGACTGTACACATACGTTAGAAATGGTCTCGCGTTGCCTCTCCGCGTCCAGCGATGCAGCTTCGCGTCGTTTAACAAGCATCAAGGCTCTGTCGGCCTCAGACCCGGCCCCCTTATATTCCGCCATAGTTGTACGGCAAGCTTACCTTCTAAGCGTTTAGGCTATCGGTTCAATACTGTAAATGATCAATATATCAGCTTGTGTCAGGTCTGTATCTGTAACCATTTAGATATGTATTTAAATACGGCTACATAGTACCATCATAGCTCCCACGTTTATACTTCATACTATTTACATCACATATAAAAACCTTCGGCTTCGCGCCTGCGGCATATTGTATAAACTTTTTTGCTTTGTTTTTGTAAAAACAAATGAAATAATAAAAGTTTAGAATAATTACTGTAAATAAAGTAGATGATTTCAGCTGATGTAATAAGAATAAAAATTATAAATTTGAACGTACATACGTACGTATAGATTGTATTCATCCCCACATACACAGGTTGATGAGATACTGCACCAAACATTTGCAGCTTGCCAGCATTTCAACATACGAGCGCTGGTCTATGGTAATCTTTTAATACTTACTGCCTAAACATTCAGTGTATCTGAGACGGGCATATGGTTGTTAACGATACTTGGATTGTAATTGTACTCGAATAATACATATGGAGACGAGTGTCATTTGACTTTATTTACGTAAAGAATGGACGTATTCGATTCCGAGTCCGATCAGCAGTTGGATTTGGCAGAGAGAGAGGAGGCTCTAGGTGAACTCGAGAAGACTATTAACAACCTAGCACAACAGGTAGAAAAAGCTCCACCGGACAACGAGAGTATATCACACTCTCACCCCGACTCCATAAATGGTGGTCTATTACACAGCAATATAATTGATGCACTCGAAGGGGGGACTATCACCTGGGGAAAGGGGTGTGAGGAGAGGCAGTGGGAATGATTCGCCTCGAATAAGCACTATTAGCAGGTTGAAGCGGAATACCAGGCTATACTTGGAGCCATGGGTCAGGGTCTGGTTGTTGATATCTGGTGTGCTGTATGCATATGAAGGTATGTGCTATATATATATATATATATATATATGTATATATATATATATATCATATATATATATATATATATATATATATATATATATATATATATATATATATATATATATATATATATATACATATATATATATATATATATATATATATATATTGATATATATGCATATTGATATATATATATATGCTATATATATGTATGTATTATATGATATTATATATATATATATATTATGCATATATATATGCATGCATGTATATTATATATTACATATTATATATATATATATGTATATAATATATATATAATATGTATGGTTAATATTATATATAATATTAATAATAATATTATTATAATATACATAATATATTATACATATTATTATGTATTATTATGTGCTAATGTGATGTACATATGACGATGTGCATACGCATGCACGCATGCATGACGTGTATGTAATGGTAACCATCGATGAATGATGTGTGCCAATGTGTTATTGACATGCATACGTACATACGCATACGCAATAATACGCATGTATGTGCATACGCATACGCATACGCATACAATGCATTACGTGCATACGCATTACGTATATGTGTATAATGTATACGCATATGTTACGCATACGCATGTACGCATTATGCATATGTATACATGTATATTATATATGTGTAATGTATATATTATATATATATATATATATATATATGTTGATATGGTGTGTGTGCGATACGTGTCCGTGTGTGTGTGTTGTATTTACACTACATATATATATATTATATATATATATATATATATATGATATATATTGTCTGTGTACGTATGTGTGTATGTATGTATGTATGTATGTATGTATGTATGTATGTATGTATTTATGTATGTATGCATTTGTATATGTGTATGTATATATGTATATTCGAATGGATGTATATATATGTATGTGGTGTATATATGTAATATATGTATGAATGTACTGTCCGCTTGTTGTTATATACATACCTTCTATACAAGCTTCAAAATTTGAAATTGCCGTTTTGGTTACTTCAGCACGTTGGTCTTGCAGTGTGAAATATGTAGGCGACTTGTAAGAATACTCCAACTTGAGAATTCTGCTTGTTTTGTGAATCGCCTCTTTAGTACACGAATATCAAGCATGAAAGTATCCCTATTAATATGTTTACACTCGGGCAGATGTCTATATATGCGCGGACAAGTTTGCATTCAAATAGTCAAAATCGTTCTCTTGTCTCGATTTTGTTATATAGACATATAGATGCCCCATTTACGCACACACAAAACTCACATATACATGTGTATACACGTTCATAGAATATGCAACGCATATATGTATATGTGCGAACGAGTGATACATTATACTATACAGCCGCATTCATCGCATCACGGCCATAATCCATGACAGCTAACGACTTCCATTTCCCTTATCACGCCAATGGTGTTATACCATCCAGGACTCTACAACATAAACATGCCCGACAGTTTACCAGGTAGGTATTTGGTGCTGGCTGCATTCTTCACAGTTCTGCTCCCCAGAATAGTCATCTCGGGATTACTTCCACACATATGCACGCACACTCCAATGCGTGTGTTTTAAACGGGACTCATCACTACCTTCCCAGATGTTGTGTCCTATTCCCCACTGTATAAGCATGATCACATATTGTTTGTACATACGCTTGAAAGGATTCGCTGGTCGCGAAATCATACATTGATATAATACTGGCATGGTACGTTCGTTTTAGTTCGATAGTGTATCCACAAACATGGCGATTCACAGTTTATACTTGCGGATAGAGATCATATGATATCGCTCGATGTTCCTGGTGTGTTCAAAGTGCATGAAAAGTGTATCAGCTAAAGATGCTGCTTCTGTATTCCGAGCGTGGAGATGTATGTGATGTCTTGTCGAATATAGAAACATTGTACAAAATCTTTACTCGATGCTCTAAAACATACCGCATTTAACTGGCGGGGGTACAGTAAACGAAAATTGGAGAATTTAAGTTCAAACTGCATGTGTGAGATGCGAATGTATAAGCACATTGCGCTGTAATCACTCACCTCATCAGAGGATACCGCGTTCTGTGTTGTGTCCATCCAACTGTACTAGAAAGTCCATTCGCGGCTCGTACATATTCTCGTATTAAATACAGAGTCGTGGGCCATTGTGATTTGTTTTACCATCTGAAAAAACCATGGTATATAGTTCTTACGTTACCAGAATCACCGATTCTGCTGTTATGTCACGGGGCAAATGGTTTTTGTGTATAGAGAGCCTCATGCAGAAATGCACTCGCCTTGTGACCATCTCCCATCGACCAGTACAATGCTAATGGGTTGCTATCAATGATTGACTATGCCAGCATACCGTATTGCTTTATTTGTAAGAAAATCGTCGCCATATTTGTCTTCGTTAGTTATAACGATTACTGGTTTACCTGCTAACATTAATCTTACAAAATTCTTTGTTTATATGTGAGCTTGATATCGTGGAAGATCGACACATGCACAATAGTAATTGAGTGTTCATGTTGGTATCAGTTTTTCCAGGAAAGTGTATTTTTCTTTCAACATAGTCGGAATGTACCACCATTCTGTGGTGTCACTTTACTGATTCTCAAGGCTTCCATCCAACTCACATACCCTTGCATTCCTAATTGTAATCCTGGAACTATTTCCCCTTGGTTTCCATCTTCTCCTAGCATATAAACGTCAAATCAGGCGCAATATTCGAGTTCCACGAGGCCTATATTGCCTATTATGTAAACCCTAAATATACGGTAAATTTGGTGAGATATTCTAGTTCCAAAAAGGCTATTCATCCCAATATGTACACATATTTCTGAAACAAACAGATGGCAAATTTGGTGTGATCTTTCAATTCTACGAGCCCTTTGTGCAGGCCGATTACCTGCTGAGCTCAACCAATAACTTCGTGATTGCCCTCAGCGTCGTCAAACTGGTGGAGGTACGTATGAACTCCACATCTGGAAAGCATCGCTTACAATTTGGAATATATATATATATATATATATATATATATATAAGTTATCACATGTCAGGTTGGAATATAAGTGAAGGGAACAGTATACCAGAGCTTGATCTGACATGGCAACATTGGGTTACGCAATCGCTCTAGAGTTGCAGACAAGATAGACAGATAGGCTGGCATGCAGAGATAAAGACTTACAGACACACTGAAAAACATACTACTTACATACAGACACATCGACATACAGGCATACAGGAATATACACATACACGCATACACACATATGCATACACATTTACACACATTTACACACATACACACATACACCGCGTACATACACACATACACAGCATTCATTGACATATACACATACATGTATACACATGCACACATATATACATATATTGAAATACACATTTACACATACAGCATTCACACATGCGTGCATGTACATGTATACACATATTACATACATATATACATATGTAGAAATGCATACACATATACACATACACATTCACATTTCATATTTTTGCACACATGGACACATTATACATACATATTATATATACACATACACATATTATATACATAATATACATATATATTATGTATATATATATATATATATATATATATATATATATATATATATATATATATATATATGCATAATATACATACACATACATACGCATACATTGACATACGCCATACATACATTATTATTACATTACGTACATTGCATGCATGCATGCATACATTGCATACATACATATTGCAAGGCATTGCCATGCAAACTGCAACACACATCATCAATACATTGCATATATATATATATATATACATACATTATGCGCATTGCCATCACACACACACACATCAACACACACGCATCAATACGCATGATATCATCATCATCATCAATATCATATATATATATATATATATATATATATACACACACACACACATACACACACACACAATATCATCATATCAATACATAATATCATCATGCACACATATATATATATATATATATATATATATATATATATATATATATATATATATATATATATATATATATATATATATATATATATATATATATATATATATATATATATATATATATATGTGTGTGTGTGATGATTAATACTATGCTTGTATCTCCATACCAGGCATTCCTGGGCAATGCGATTGCCGTGACTTTGCACTACTTGGGCGTGGGCCCTGGAGCGTGTCTGTGGGCATACACAGTAATCTGCGTTTCACTAACTCGACTAGGATTTAGTATCATCTACGAGGTAAGTTTACAGCTGGTTCTAGCTGAATTAGCATGCTGGATGTGTTCATATATGCATGTGCACTGTCAGTGGCTGACTAAGCTCGGCTTCCGTATCATTTATGAGGTGAATTGCAGTTACACTTAGTACGAAGATGCGTCACAGCACGCACGGTTTGATAATATTATGTACCTGACACTGACACTCCTTTTGCCAACGTCTACCAGATCACCTCCGGCATGGAAAATACCAAGCACAACAACCTACACGATGTGATTGCATACTACGCTCTTCCGAAGGCTATCATGGTAGTGATGTGTGTAAGCAGCCTTGTACGGCTGGCTTATCTGCTGATTATGAGGCGTAAGCGAGTACCCAGACGCAGTAGTAGTCTTCATAGAAGTTACCAGAAGGAGAAGGATCTGTGAATGTGGGTTGGACGCCCCTACTGCGCGCGTCTGCATGGAATCAATTTAGGAAGTCTGTATAAAGAAACTATGTATAAAAACTTATTGTAGGATTAACCTGCACTCTCTCGTGTAGGTCAATTTACTTTGTCAATAGGGAGTATTCATGCGTGTCTTGAACTTATTTTGATCATCGCGAGTATACCGTCAGACAGCGGTAGGGGGCAATGTGTTGCTGTTGGCCCTAGCTCCAATTCGGATATGAACGTTTTGTGTCCGGGATCGTTGCATTCTGAAGCCATTTTATATATTTAGCTGCCCGCGTCAGAAATCGGGAATTTATCCGACTTTTCTGAAATATACTGTCAGCAGTCACCGGACACAACCATCATGTACGGCCCAGGTCAGTTATCTCGAGAAGTGGGCATGGGCATATGTACAATACTACATCCGTCAGTTGGCAGTTGCTTATGTACTATATAATCGTGACGATTTGTGGCTGAAACTCCCCCTCTCTTCAAATCATTCGCCCATCAAATGCGTAGTAGGGGCTGTCTCATAAAACTATGCATTGTTTACGTAAACCAGCTGGATATAGCAGGACGATCACTATGTAGAGTAATACGTACGTTTTGGATGCTCGGATGATGAGGCATAGACATAACCGATGTCAACAATCTGTAGTGAATCTTCAGATGTGCTAATAGTATTGTCAAGTGCACGGACCAACAAAACATGTCCAGATGATACACATAACGCGCACTCTACATGGTTAACTATATGTAGGTATCTGTTGTGCAGTTTGATGGGGTATAATAAGGATTAGTGTTCGACTCTACCTAGAAGGTTTCTGCTCTGTCGTAAGAACCATACTTTCGCCGTGCCTTTGATTTAAAAGAAGTCCAAGCACAAAATCTATGTCCAAGAACACGGATGCACGTGTATGCTACATGTCTAAATTTTATTCAGGTTTTAATTATACAGCTTAATGGTTTATGCTAAAACCTATTAATACCCTAGTGAGCCACTTACGGACTGTACCTTCCAGCGAGAGACATATCTTCGCTGTGCATTCTCAACAAGTCCAAGCACTGGACCAGCAATCACAAAACCAACCAAACCCTATCCTTGGATGTCAGCGTGGAAATGTGCATTCAGAAGCTCCTACAGGTTCGTGGCGAGCCTCGGGCATTTGCTCTCTCAATGTCTTAATGTACTGCACTCACGGATGCGGAAGAACATCCCAAATTACAACTGTAACACTCTACGAAGCGGTCGCATACTTTCTCTTATGTATCGCATCGGCGTGTGCGCCCAGAGAGGACACCCTGGTGACGGCGATTGACGATATGTCTATACGGAGGAAACCGATTGACATCTATGTATATATATATGTCATGAAAGTCTCTCTTCTCGTTTCCGCATGAAGTACATCTTAGACCCCTCGTACGTGCCAATCATGATGGCACAGGCGGGTGCGACCTTTACGATTCGAGGCAAAAGACCTGGAAAGACAAGGCATGAAGAAATGATGTCAGACAGGCCAGCTGAAATCACAAGAAGTTTGACACGCACGCCAGGTACTTAACGACAAGAACTTCACGACGGTATTATTCCAATGAAATGGCTGCTGGTCGACAAGTAAGTATAATTACAATACATATAGACATACATAGCTGTGTGTGCCAAGCATAGAGTAGGTGTTTGTGATTGCGTATACTAACCACAATACACACTTAGACACCACAGTTTTCGAAGAAAATCAAATAATCCATAAAACGGAGAAAACAGTGGGATGCTTGATAAATAAATTAAACAAAGGCCGAACCTTGTTCGCTACAAACACAACTGCAGGTGCATAACTCACAACCACGAAGCAAACAATGTAAAGGGGAATGAGTGTTTGTATATAGGGAAATAAAAATTCAAGTCAAGACCACACGCATATTTGCATGTATATCTATGTATGTATCTGTAACTATTTATGCTTCATGAATCGTGAGGAATATATATAATAATCTATAAGTTTGAGAACAAATGCACGAATACATGTAAATAGAGGCTAGTTAAATGCACGAGATTGCACACATATATACATGCAAATACCGACATACATAGTCTAGATACGAATGAAGATTCTAATATGACTGAAATATGAAAGGATCAAACCAGAGTGTACAAAGAACTTGAATATACACACATTTGAACACATGAAATAAATGTACATACCCCTATGAATTTGTCATGCAAATATATATATATATATATAAAATATAATATATATATACATATATATATATATATATATATATATATATATATATGAAATATGAAAATATACATACATACATACATACATACATACATACATACATACATATATGTATATATATATATATATATATATATATATATATATATAAGTAAAACAAACTATATGTATAATAAAAAAAAGTAACAAAATAATTGTTAAATAAATAAATAAGTAAATACATGCATGCATCCAAATGTGCACATAAATCTAAATCCAATAGAAGAACTACGCCTACTAATATGATCATCATCACTTTCAGTATATTTATAAAATTAGTATCTATAATTCTGCGGGTAGGTAGGTATCCGCACACATACAATACATAAACATTTTGCACTTCAATATATATATATATATATATATATATATATATATATATATATGTCAAGCCGTATACATATATGTGGCTGAGCAACAAAATAACACACACATGGATATATTATGGATATATATATATATATATATATATATATATAATATAATACACACACACATATATATATATAATAAATAATACACACACACACACACACACACACACACACACACACACATCATCACATATATATATATATATATATATATATATATATATATGTGAATATTTATATGTTAAAATATATATATATATATATATATAAAAACACATATATATAAACACAAACACACGTATACATATACATATATATATATATATATATGGACACAAAACAAAAACAAAAATTAAGGAAATAAAATAGAGAAAGTCGTAAATTTAAAGATAAACACGAATGTATACAGATATCCGTACATATGAATATATATATATATATATATATACATGTATGATAAAGTTCAATTTAAATCAAAATATAAAGAGAAAAAACAGACGGTTTCATAATATATCTATATATATATATATATATATCTATATATATATATATGTACCACACACACACACACACATTTATATATATATACATACATACATACATACATACATACATACATACATATATATATATATATATATATATATATATACTCAGAATGTATAAATATAAATATAAGGAAAGATGAAAATTGAATTAAAAATGTAAATACATATATACATACATACATATATATATATATAAATATATATGATTACCTACACATAAACACATAAATACATACACACACACACATATATATGTATATATAAAGTGATGGAATCAAGCCAGTCCTGTCCGCCCACAATGTTCAAGACATTACTTCACCGTGTGACTTGAAAGCAGCGTCCTACAACCAAAGATAAGTACCTGCAAACAGACCGTTGGTACCACTTCTTG
>LUCW03000055.1:0-92500 GCA_001586965.3 Sphaeroforma sirkka | reverse complement strand
AGTCTCGTGCTAAGTCTGGCCATCACACTCTTCATTCACACGACACAAACAGCCTGAGAACGTGCTATTGGACGCAGATCTAAATATCAAACTAGCGGACTTCGGACTAAGTCGATTCTACGATCCAAACGAGAAGTGCAAAACATTTTGCGGCAGCCCGTTCTACGCCGCACCGGAGATTTTCACCGGCACTCCGTATACAGGCCCAGAGGTATGCTGGATTTGGTGTGCTGGTGGTTGGGGGTGTTGTGTTTTTGTCTGGAATTAATGTGTAGGCTGGGTCGCACAAGTTACTTTGGTAGTAGTCTTGTGGGTTTCACATATGCTACTGGTAAGGTTGTGCTTCAGTCATTGTGTTGGTGGTGGAACTTGTCAACTTGAAGCCAGTGTGTATGACGTGTCAGTTCTTATGGCTGTCGTCCAGTAGCTGTGGAATATATTTTGCAAGTATCTTAATAGCGTATCTGCTGGTTTAAATCAGCGGTAGTGTGGAGGGTGTACTACTTGTCGATCATTTTGGTTATGCGTGCCCATCATACGGTATTGTGAAGGGTGTGTTACGGGCGGGTTCTTTGACGAAAGTAGCTGGGAATAGTACTGCATCAGTAAGTTCGAGTGTCTGTATAGATGATGATGGTGTCTTGTTTGTTCACGAGACATGCGTCTACTCAACCCTTATGGGTAGAAGCTTGTCCAGTAGTTATGTCGCCTGCGAGTGCACATATGACCTTGCTTATCTGGTTGCTGGTTCACTTCGGCGTGTTCGTGCACGTTTTTCACCGGCCGTATCACTAGCAATATGAATGTAGGCCAATGCCGGCTTGTTTGCAGCCCGTGTCGTGTGTGGGTTAGCATACTGGATCCAGATTGGTTGCATCCTTTTATTATTATTTCTCTCACACACACACAGACACACAGATACACAGACAAATACACAGACACACAGACACACAGACACAAACACACACAAAAAATATATATATATATATATATATAGACCCACACACGCGCGCGCATATATATATATATATATATATATATATATATATATATATATATATACACACACACACACACACACACATCACACACACACGCGCGCGCATATATATATATATATATATATATATAATGACCACACACACGCGCGCAATATATATATATATATATATATATATATATATATATATATACACACACACACACACACACACACACACACACACACACACGCATCATATATATATATATATATATGCATATATAATATTATATATATATATATATATATATATATATATATATATATATATATATATATGTACACTTTACACACACACAGCACACGCACACACACTCACATACACACAACACACATTCACCCACCGACGCACCCACGCACCCCCCCCCCCCCTGTCCACACACACACACACACACACACACACATATATTATTATCATATCATCATATATATGTATATATATATATATATATATATATATATATATATATATATATATATATATATATATATGTATATATATATATATGTATGTATGTATGTATGTATGTATATATATATATATACATATATATATATATATATATATATATATATATATATATATATATATATATATATTATGTATCTGCTTATTTATATGCATTCTATGCTTGTGTCTGGTTGCCACTACTCACAACCGGATATCTGGTATCACATTGTCATATATTGTTATGCAATATATGAAATATCACATATAAGGTTGCTGGTGTCTTGCTCTCGTGAGATCTACTCACAGACACTTATCTGGCTGTAGAATTTCTTCTACGTATATATTTGACGGCCATTATAGTCATCTGCCTTATGCTGGATACTCATAGCCAGATATCTGAACTATCAAATATAAATGTACCTGTACATATCCTTAGCGAATGCACTCACCAAATTCTGATGTGTTTCTACCTGTTACTTGTGTCACTACTCACAGCCGGACATTTGGGCTTTGGGTGTGATGGTATACACTGTGGTTTCGGGTATTCTGCCGTTCGAGAATGCGTCGGCAGCGACTGAAGGGCGATATACTATGGATGATGATATATCGATACGTATGTGCTTCCTACTGTGGCTTCATTGCATGCAAGATTGCTCCGTTTACAAATATTAGATCGAGATAGTACGTGTTTTCATCGAAGGGTCCTGTCTATCTCGATGTAAAATTTTAATGATGAGAATTCTCATACACTGGTTGCGAGTCTTGCCCAATGCGTCCCGTTGCTTGAAGATATCGATCTGTCAATCTGGTGGCTTTAGACGTTCGCTGTGACTTACGTCAAGAAGTTGTATTCACCCTGTGACCCGACTGCCGGCGATAATCCAGCATCACAAATCTTTTCACCTGGCCTTTTGCCATTCTGCAGATTGCCAGAGTCTAATACGCGGATGTTTACAGCCTGATCGATACAGGCGGTGTACCATCAAAGACTGTGTCATGTCGGAATGGATTAGGGACGTGTCGGGGGGAGCTGAAGGCATTCCCGGAACGAATAAGGTAAGAGTATTAGTATGTACTATATTGCACTGTAGTCGTGTAGCATAGTTATAAAGAAAACAATATGTGTAATTTTATGTCACAAATATTTGCCGGATATCATAGTGCTGCGATGTTTTCTAGCTTTGTTTTCTATCACATTGATTTGTTTGTTCTTTGGTTAACACCCTACTGAATCTCGACCAAGATACACTACAAACTCTTCCTTGCATATCAGGAAGCTCTGCTAAATTTAGACCAGGAAATACTACAACTAATGGAATCTTCAGGCTACAAAGCGTCGGATGTGCTCGACTCCGTATCCACCGATCGGTTTGACGATCCCTATGCTACATATATGTTATATCGAGAGAGGAAACTGAAGTACCCGCAATTGCACAACGCTGTCCTTGCGGGTATGTGGAATGTCTGAATTGTATCGTTGATTAAAAGCTAGAGTTTAAGGTCCAGGATTAGAGTTAGGAAATGGCCTGGCTAATATGTGGGACGTCTGGCATGCATATTTACTAGGGTCTTTCGTTTAGGAGGTAAGTTGCTATGCTGGCTGGTATGTAGAGGGTCTGAATTGTAGTGTACGAACATATACGCCCAGAGATGCCACTGATACTATGAATTTTCTCTCTGTGAACACATCTTGCATATTTGACCACGCCTGAATACGCGATATCTATTGATTCGTATCCACAGGGCTGTAATGCCACTCGAAGAGGTAGCTGTTTGTCTAGCAGAAGTTTATATTTTGAGTAACTAAGACACCATGCGGAATAAGGCACCAATGCAGACCTTGGCGATTGCTAATTCGTATTTATCTACCTACAGATCTCATGAGCTCACTGCAAATCAAATCGGGGACGCCATCGCCCTTGCCGAAGGTATGCTACATGCATGTCGCTTATCTGTCGCGCTTATACTTAGCTTGTGACACAGGTGAAGGTACGGCCTAAGAAATTAACAAAATAACGCTTGGCGTCTAGCCACTGCCTTGCGTGTATCATGTCAACGCATCGTATGCGCGTCCGCTGTTTCTTGAAAATTCTGCTGAGCGATCAATTCCAGTCGCGTAGCTAATATGTGATGACTGAATGTACACTCGCAGGCATTTGCTTCAGGGGACATATCTCAGCAGGCCATCCAGAACGTCACTACACTCGACGGTCGCAAGCTAAGCATGGTAAGCGGATTTGGCACGTCCTTGTGTTATTTATAGGCTATCCCAAACTATACTGATATACGGTTTTGGGTTGCGATGACGTTCCTGGCTATATCACATTCAGGTAGGGAGGTAGGTTGCATTTGCTGCCGTCTCTACACCGTCCTACTCCACTTAACATTTGTCAAAGCAAAAACCGAAAAGGTGTGCCGCCGCCTCCGTTTGAAGCTAGCTGATTCGTCTTCGAGTTTTTTTGCCACTCTAAGACTAGAAAATACTCCTGTTTCTCAAATTTGCTGGGTTTCGCTTCCACAAGTACACGGCTGCAATTATGATGGCTTTGCATCGACTATCTACTTCATATCTGCGGTATATGGCACGTTTCATATCCAAAAATAAATTCATACCTGCATTTTTGGTACCTAAAATTATATAGTCAACTACACGCACGGTCATTTTGATCTATTAGCTTAGATTCACGTCTACTATCACCTGAACACCAAAATCCGCTTTCCCTATCCATCCAATCGCAGGAGAACTTTGCTTCCGAACTGGGCATGGACATAGGGACCAGTCTTGACAACAGTCATTGGGGTCTCGCTGTGACCACAACCAAAGGCAACAAGTCCGCCGACCATTCTCCAGAGCCACCCGCCAACACATCATATCGTACCTCTATGTCGTCAGTAGACACGCCAAAAAGCACTACCACGATCCCCGAATCGCCTACTGGTTTGAGCAGCAGCAGCAGCTTCAAGCACAAGCAACCGAGGGCGAAAAGAAATCGTAAGGAAGGGGTTTTAATGCCAAGATTAGCTCTTGTGTGGATTTTGGAGCTAAAGTTGTGCGGGTTTGTACTGCATCTATGTAGTTTTTGGACCAACTAAATTGTCTTGGGGCAAAGCGGAGATTACGGATGGGTTCGCGTACAGTCTTGGGACCATGCATTGCCGAGCAAAGGAACACCAAGGCGGCACTGTCTATATGCTCACATTGGAACACTTTTTTGTCTACAGATAAGCGGACGGCAAGAGTGTCGCGTCTGTCGCTGATTTCCCGGACTATTTCATACCGACCCGCAAAAGAGATATACGACATAGTGCAGAACGTATGTCTGGTGTTATAACCGTGTTCCCGTATGGTGTATACGATTTTTGTCTCGTCGCTTTGTGTAAACGAGATAATCGCAAGGATGTGTGCTCCATTGACTGCACGACGAGTCTCTGTGTAATCGGATCTGGTGGCGTGAAGCTTCGCACAGCTTTGAGGGTATTAGCATAAATTTACATATCTGTTTTCGCATATACCGCTGTCTGTCTGAGTTGACTATACATCTTTGATTTTATATGATCGCACGCTGTTTTGGAGCAGTGTAATACTCACTGTCACTTTAACGCACAAGGTGTATCATAAACCTAATCACGCATTCGCCAACGATAGCAGCAAGAAAATGGAGCGGTTGCATGGCAACATGTCATTTTCGACGACATACATGATAGTTTAGTCGGCATTCATAATCATATAGTCACACACTCGCTTATTAAATCAAATAGATACCTCGTATTTCCCTTCCACATACATTGCACATACACCATATCTTGCCCTCGACCCTTGTATACATTTAAAGTTTGTATTCTGAACTCAATATTGTACAACTTTCAACAGGCATTGTCTAGCATGAAGATCATACACAGCGGAGACAGCGAGCACTCCGAGCACTTTATTCTCACGTGTGTGTTCCAGGACTTGCAGTGGGAGATAGAGGTCTGTCGCATGCCCATGGTCAATATACACGGACTCAAGTTTAAGCGATTAATGGGGGACACTGAAACGTACAAAATGATCGTGGAGCGCGTCATACTCCTGGTAGAACGGGAACTTTGAATAAACGGACAAGTAGATTTAATTTTGACATGTAGGTATATATATATATGTATATACACACACACACACACACACACATATATATATATATATACATATACATATATACATACATACATACATACATACATTTGTACATACATACAAATATACAACCTTGCATGCATACATACATACATACATACTTGTATACATACATACACACACACACACACATATATATATATATGTCCTACGAATGAACAGCATTGAATCGTGTGCTATTCGGAATTTGTAACACCCGATTATCTGGTCATGATTCCTTCATTGCGTATGCTATTGTTCGTTAAAAGTATCATGCTCATACACTAGCCAGCGTCTTCGTTGACATGCTTTAAACACTACATAAGTGCTTAGGTGATGTTTTCTTATGGTAGATTGATATTTTCAGTGTAATATTTTCAGTGAGTGGCGTGATCTAAATATTGAACTTCAAGCCCTCACAAAGGTGTAGTTGGTCATGTATAGAATTTAATTGCTTTGACTCGCAGAGAAATAAGGCCATTATAGCGCACACGAACACATACCAATAATTCTTTGGACGGCCAGGCTCACGTGAAGGATCAGCACACATGTGCAAGGTTACACTTCTTGGTTTAAGATTGCGAGGGAAACCTCAATGTGGAAGTGAAAAGTTTGCTATCTTGATTTTATATTTACGGATATAAAGAATCGGAAATCGCGTTGTGGTCGCGCTGTGGCAAGTTGCTCTCAGCATTACAACGAAGCACATAATTTTACATAGTGTAGCATATTCGTGTACATTGGAGCACATACTGCCATTGAGTTGGCAAGACGCACACAAGTAGATAAGCCACTCTCCATCAACTACTGTCGATACCGCGAAGGTACTACTAAAAGCAAGAATTAGCATGGGTCAAAATAAAGAGAGCAAATACCGTTCTGCATTGTGTGTAACATAGATTGTGCATAACTAGCCTATGTTTCATATTAGGCCCAATGTAGGGCAAACCCATAATTGCTAAAGCCATTCGCAGTTGTTTATCTTGTGATAGTCTCGTCTAACCTGATGCCCCACGCAGTAGGTACAGTCGACCAGGTTTGTTTAGGAGCTCCTCTCAGTAGCTAGTGGTTAGGCTACCACCGACCTTGCTTGTCTGGAAGCGATGATCCGCATGACATGTTGTGCAATGCATGTGTGTCTATTTACATTCATGGATAATGAGTACGAGGCTAGTGTGACCCATAAAGAAATTGAGTGTTTCACACCTCCGACCGATATATTCAAAATATTCCTTATCGCCTACTACGGATCATTGTACATACCGACTTCTCGATGTGAAGGTTACTGGTATGAGTTGAGTTGTTTTCCACGAAGATGCGATTAAAACTTTAGAAGTCGTCGCTGGCATCGATCTTTCATATTCCCATGCGTAAACAGAAGCATCATTGCACGGCTAAACCGCCCGTCTTTATACTGACTTTTAAAACACCGACACAGGTTGGCAAACCTCTGCTATCAGCCACGTACAGCACAATTCCAATCCTATTGCGACAACAAGAAGCGATACGAACACCCTCGCTCTGCTTCTTAGCAGTGCTCGATGCACTACCAGACTGCCTCTTCCCTGAAACATATGCTGGTCATTCTTACTTTGTCGAGTGATTTTCGGGTCACCTAAATCACAGTGATATATATATATATATATATATATACATCGTAGGTAATCTCTAATGATGCACCATTCTGCTTCTCGGCCGGGCGCAATGTATTTCCATCCTGACATACCCCTAATCTCATGCTGGACACTTTGGGGTGCTGTACGGGAAAATATCGGCATTACCTATGCTACAGTGATAAGTAGTGCTTCTTCGATATTCTATGATACGAGTGATTCCGTGCTCCTCGACGCTTCGTCGCTGCCATCATGACACAAAGCTTATACTAACACGACCTCAAAACGCTCAACATCATCTGACTATCCCTACTTCACAGAATCAGCCAAAGAAAATTTCAATGATATGAAGACAGTCTACGTTTGACTCTCAAGGTACTCAACAATATCAGCCTTCCCCTGCTTTCGAGCGATATCCAATGCTTTTGTACCGTCTGTCGATATATGCGCTACATCCGCCCCGGCAGCAACCAGCGCCTTTACCATTGACAGGTTCCCATTTTTCGCCGCTATCCACAGAGGGGACACGCCCTGGGCATCCGGCTTATTCACGAGGTCTACCTGATGATCTCTACCCACGCTATCTCCACCCGCATCGGCGGTTTCTCTGACGCTTTCGTGTGTTTTTGACCACTGTAATAGCTCACACAACACACTCTCGTGTCCGCAGAACACACCGACCATCAGCGGACTCGCTCCGTTGGCATCTACCAGAGTACAATCAGCGTTCGCGGAGAGGAGTGTCTTAAGTATATTTTCTTGGCCACGCTCACAAGCAACCAGAAGGGGAGTTAACTGTGTGTTGTTTATTGAGTCGATGAGGATACCTGGTTGCTCAGCAATCAGTGCAACGGTTTCGTGGTGACCAGCCGCGACAGCCACACTCAGAGGGGTATCGCCGCCTTTGTTGCGCGAGTTCAATACCAAACTTAATTCCAGATCGCCCTTTAGGCTGCCCAGTAGTAGGTCTACGACTTTCGTGTGACCGCGAGATGCAGCGGCGATAAGAGCGTTGTCGCCTGTGCTGTTACATGCCACAATCTGTGAACGTACACTCATGCCTGTCCGAGATTCCTCAGTTTGAATAGCCTTCAGTAGATACTCGAGTAAGCCCACATGCCCATACCCGGCTGCCAGGAATACTGCATTGCACCCAATGTCGTTACTCAAAAAGAGGGAGCAAGCAGCACTCTCGTAGAGGTACTTAACAACCTCAGTGTGCCCACCAAAACACGCTCCATGAAGTGCTGCATTTCCCGCAGTGTCTTGTCTGTTCACATACACATTAACAGCTTCTTTAATAGCCTCTCGTGTCGAACCGGATTCCAGTGATTGCTTGTATGTGAGTACAGCCGACTTTATCGAATCTAGGTCGCCGGTCATAGCTGGCTGCAGGAGCGTCGCTGTGGCGGGCGGCTTTTGGCCTGACAGTGCTTGACCCATTCTTGCGACGGATACAGTACAGATACGTAAGGTTCAAGAGAGTTCAAGAGTTTTAATACAAACGTTGCAAAGCAGTCAGTCGCAGTCTCAACCTCTTGCCCTAAAACTCGCGCTAAATATTTATTTGTTGTTTTCAAATCATAGGCATTAAACTGTTCTCCCTAGTATTCCCCTAAACAAAATATAGATCACAGGTACTACAATACACGGTCGATTTTTCTTTCATGTGGCATCTTGTTTTTGGTTTTGTTTCTAAAAATATAACAAGTAGTCTTAGAGACTCGCACAACAAGTCACAGATTCTCAAGTCTCAGAGTCCCGGGTTTATTTATTTTTAAGGTTTTTTATTCATGATAAAAAATATATATATAAAAAATAGCTTTCTTTACAAAACCCTACAATAAGGTAGTATAGGTTAACGTTTATATTTACAGCTACCAGCACATGATTTGTCCCAAAATCTTCAGGCACCGTTTTCATATCAGGACTCCCGAAATGAATATAAACGTATGAGGTCGGACAGAATTTAGGAGTTTTTATTGGCTATTCAGTTTTACTTCTTGGTTTCATGAATCTTTAAAAAATTGATGACGCTTTCTATGGCTTTTGGCGTCAACTGTCAAGTCCTTATTTGAGGTTCTAAACCATATATGTATGTATGGTGTACTCTATTCATACACAAAAGTATGCATGAAGAATATCAACAGTTTGAGAATAGTGAGTGCAATGGAAGTGACATTTTGAGAGTCCTATCTCGCATCTTGCATTGATTGTAGTTCCTGCTGTATGCTGATATCTATACTTTTACTCTCGTACAGAAATGCACGGGGAAGAAGCTCGAATTGCTTGGCTTTGAGTGCATTTAACAGTGCATCGAAAAAGGAATGCTGTCGGCTCCCGCTCAGTTGACCAAACCAGCTCACAGTTAGTATTTTTGTGACCTTCGGTATGTTTTAATGCATTCTTTGAAGAAGATTTTATTGTTTCATTTGTCTTCAAGTCTGTATCAAAAGGATATCCAGATATCCAGGTAGATAAATCACGGACAGTGTTTGTCTATATGATATCATTCCACTTCTCTGATAACAGATTCCCTATCCTGTTCCGTATTGTTGTTTTATCAGTCTGCGCCTATGTACTGCTACTGTATAGAAGTTATAAACTCTCGTATCATGTGTGTACGATTTTTTGAGTTGTATATCTTTAAATAAAATATAATCACAGCAACTACTATCTCAGAGATATGATACGCTCCCTCTGGAAGTATTCTTTTCGTTCACGAGATGTGCACAGTCATATCTATCTCATTCGCAAATATGAACTTTACTGTAAAAGTTTATTTGATTTTCCATTTGCTATACTCTGAGGAACTATTTGACAGATATGATATGTTGCACACGAACTATATAGTTCTGAACAAGCAATAATGATGTGCGTGCGTATAGCATGAGGACTAATCATCTCATATAGCAATATAAATGGTTCGCGCGAGGTATGCAATAGGTGAGGTGTAAATTTATGTGCCTGCTCATATATTTTCTTTTGCATCTGAATACCAGTATATCGTAGCGTACTCTTTTAGGACCTACGATTGTGGAAATCCACAATAGTAAACCTGCACACATACTATTCTGAAACAGACTGACGCACACATGTTTGTGTCAAAGTCGTACATGTATAGCTATATTATATATATATATATATAAATGACACATACACACACATATATATATGGGTTTTTCTGTTTGTGCTTTTCTTAGATTTTATTTAAAAACGCCCTCCTATACTGCATAATTTCATAGAGGTATTCGCATTCGATCTTCTGCGCGAGTAGGCGATCATGTATTCTAATCTATTGCCGCTTTTGTATCGTATTTGTCTTATACCATTTTCAGGCGAAGCTAGACTAACGGAACAAAATATTTGATTAGGTCAATTCAGCATCTACAGCTGAAGCATGGGAAAATGTCTTCCGAGATCGTTCATGAGCAGAGTTCTCAATTGATTGTAGTAAAGCCCATCAGCAGAGCTACTGTAATCTTGGGTGTGAGAGAAAAGAGGTGAAGTTAAGTTGTAATCTAAGATTTTAGAGATTTTCCGGTATTCGTTGCGATAGATGTGCGTATTGGCAAATATTCCGATTTATATATATATATATATATATATATATATATATATATATATATATATATATATATATATATATATATATATATATATATACATATATATACGTTGATTCTGTGACCTTGCGCTAGAGGGATAAGTGCAGACAAACGCTTACAATGTGAAGTCACGAAGTGTGGTATTGTGTGAGCTTCTTGGCAAGGCATTTGTAGCCTTTATTGCATGTAGGAAGAATACACGGCAAAGAATTCAATGTTCGGTTGAAAAACTTATGTCCCTGCTTTTCACCTCCTGCCTCTCTTTGGTATATACAGCGGAACGACCGACGAACATACAGCCTATAAGATCGTTTGCGAAAAACCGGTACGTTCTTCGTCGTGATGTTAAATTCAAATTCGAGTATCTACGGTGTGTTTCTATTGGTTCTCATACAATGGTAACTTGTTCAATAACACCAACTTAGGGCGGCAGCAGATATGTAGTGCTCAAACGCTTCAGCGATTTCTACCGACTGCGGACGGCAGTCACGAAAACATTAGGGCGTATAGACCCAGGCATCAAGACAATTATCGGTCATGCACTCTACGCTTTCCCGAAGCGGCGATATTTCAATAACCTCTCCGACGAGGTAATATAAACTTATATTCATTTGTTTAAGTTTCAATGATCCTGAGCGGCAAGCGTTGATGATGTTCCCCGTTTCGAATAAAAAAAAGACAAGAAAAAAACACATCTGAACGGGCGAAGTCTCACACCTATCATGTCTTATTCTGGAACAGGTGGTTTCTGAACGAGTTCTGGCGCTCAACACATTTCTAAGGTATTGATGCTTTATATATATATATATATATATATATATATATATATATATATTAATATATATATATACATATTTATGTACATACATGTACACACACGCACACACACACACACACACACATATATATATATATATATTTATATATATATATATATATATATATATATATATATATATATATATATATATATATATATATATATATAGGCAAAACATATTGCCACACTTAGCTAGAGTTTTTGCCACTGCAGTTTTTTTTGATTGGCTAAAGGTACATGACCCGATAATTCATTTGTCTAATTTCATGTTGCATGATGCTTTTCACTATCAAAATCACAACACGCGATTCATATTCACATCATGTTCCCAGCTTATTATTAGAAGAATTACCTAGTCCGAATGCCATAGAACCTCTCTTAGTGGACTTTCTTATGCCACAGATGGACACAGACACGGTTAAAGCCATGCAACGAACCTCTGGTATGGCCACGAACGTGTATGGTTGTCGTTTTGCAATCTTTCTGACAATTGACAACGTAATCAATAGTTCTGTATGCGGTCTCATTAGTTCCTCTTATTTTCCTACAAATTTCCAATGAGTCGTGTATCACAAGTAAAACTATACATTGCATTGTATCTCACATCTGAGTTGAGTAGCGGAGATCTCGGACGCGAGCGAATCTCGACGGAAAGAGTCCACGACTTCAGTACCCGACTTTGATGTGCAGGTATTATTTAGTTAATTTAATGATCATCTCACTGAGTACCAGGCTTTGTAGAGTTGTGAGCTTTACAATCATTCGGGAGGTCGATTGTAGTACGTGATTTTGATAGTTAGATAAAATTCCTGTCCAGTTAGAAATCGCTTCTCTGAGTATCAGGGGTCTCCCAGTTTTAGCTGATGTGTCATATATCTAGTCTATAGATGTCCATATTAATGATCATTTGTGTCACATCAAAATTTGATAATCAGGTCAAAATGCTGCCGTTGTGGATCTACCTATTCAATCCCTGGACCGAGACGGCAGACCAACTGGAGGGCGGCAAGCGATTGCCATTCGGACGTCTATACGTACACGTGGTATGTGTATGACCGGTGATGTTCTATATTGTAGTAGTTACTGGTGCGCTCTTTTATGATACTCTCTATTGCAACGAGAGGTCATTTATGGCCTTTTTCTCGATGTCATCAAACATTGTTTCTGAAACATAGCGTACTTGTGTTCTCAGATTGGAGCGAGTGGACTTATGGCCTCAGACTATGCAATGTTCTCGAAACCAAGCTCGGATCCTTACTGCCAGATAGAGGTCGGGGCAATTGAGAAAGAAATCGCGAAAACTCACAAGATCAATGCCACACTCAACCCTAACTGGGACGAAGAGTTTGTGATGAACGTGTGGCGGCCCAGAGCGATACTGACTTTAAAAGGTAAGACGAGAGCGATGTTTGCCTTTAGTGGAGAGATACGTGCGATGTCCTCTAGTCGGAACAGATGGTCTAAGCTTTGCGTGCCGTATGGCATCCAATATTGCGGACATACCGGCGTTATGTAGTTCATGGTAAAGTTCTCTAGTAAGGATATAATTCTGACCCATTATTTTCTACTGTTGAAATGATGTGTGCGTTTGTCTGTATTCCATATGCTAATGCCAGCAGTCGCTTGTGTATCACGTATACAGTGTACGACTATGACACGGCTTCAAAGGACGATCACATCGGTGAGGTCCATGTGCCCATCGAGATGCTACGGAATCAAGAGCTGCACGATCTGTGGTTTGACCTGCATCCCGAGCCTAATGATCTTCGCACCGAGTAAGTCGTGTTGCCACCCTACTAAGGATTCAAAGCCTATAATGTACTCGGTTGTTTAATGTTGGGGGTATACAGAGCCTTCCATATGCTTATCTGACTTATAGGGTAGCTATGATATTTTTACGTGCTCAGGTGTCTTGAATAAAAAAAATCATTTAATAAAAGTACTAAACTATAGTTGTTCGCCTGTTCCCAGGAAGGCCCAGAAGGCTTCATTGGGTCGCATCAGAGTGCGTCTACAATATAAGTTCTCCCATCTCGGCGAATATCTCGCCCACTTTCTAGAGAAGGAGATACCCGAGCCCGAACCTTTTGTATGTTCGATGTCTTCCTGCACATAGGCGTCATAATTCGGTTCTTGTTCCATAATTTGTCCTATAGACTTTAGTCCGTCAGCCTTTTTTATTAGTATTATTTCTACTTCTAGCGGGTCAATGTATTTACTTCTGACAGTATGTACTGGATATATCGCTGCACCCAATTTTCATATACATCATGTCACTATTGCTGTTAGAATGTAAATAGGTGCTACAAGCATGGCATGCGCACTGCCGCACTGCTGACACCCGTGGTGGATTTCTGCAAGGGCACAGCGGCGGTGGTGACATGGGAGTATCCTTTCCTGACCTGCCTGGTGTTTGCCGTCTATGCCTTCGTATGTCTCAACTCAAGGTATATATATACATACATACATACATACATATATATATATATATATATATCGACTGGTGTTACTGCTGCTTCCGCATGTTAGCCCTTTTCACGTTGCGCTCTCGTGAAGTTTATACATTACCTTAGACGAATGAGTTTATCACCAGCACATCGCGAGTCATGGTTTCAATGCGATATGGTATTCTGGATAGTTGACTACGTGAAGTAAGCATTCCCGAACAACGTGTATATAGCTACTACGCGAAGCTGACGTTTTGACAAGCTTTCACTTATGTCCAGGTATCTTCTGCCGATCTGCCACCTCCCGTTCATAGCCTTCATCGTGAAGAAAGGTTGCTACCGATATCTCATACTTCAATATACGAAATACGGCACCAAAGGCATCTATGGGCGGAGATGTAAGTCATATGTCGTGAACACTTCCCAAGCAAGTCGCAACCCCAAGACATAATGTATCGGGCTTTGAAGATGATTCGGTGACCATCAGTCAAGGAGTTATTCGAGTTGTCTTCTGTGCACGTCGTAAGTTGTCTTATTCGCGATTTGTTTCTCCAGACATGGGAAAGCTGCCGTCTGCGGAGGAGATTGGACTAATGAAGGAGTTCATCTGGGACATCACATCCGGTAGGGATCTTTATCAACTGGACTTTGTCGTCTCTTTTTGTTATGTATTTGAAATGCTCTATCCGACCTTTTCTGCTAACCATTGGCGTTCACTGCCAGATTATGTAACCGATACCATTCTCAACAACAAAACAGATACTGATTCCGACCCAGAGTCCAGCTCCACCGAACAACCAGCCCCACTTAGTCGACCGCCGCGCAAGAAAAGCAACAACAGTGTGCAGGACACGGGACCCAAAAGCAAGAAAGCTAAAGATCCAGAGAAGGATGGGTTAGGTGCTACGGGAACTGCACTGAACACATTGTTCGCTGTTATACCTAGCCTGAAAGGCACTCTCCAGGATGTGCAAAATGGTAAGCATCATTTATGTGTATAGTGTATACACTTCATTCAGTTATGTTTATGTCAAAATTGAATGTATGTATGATGATATATCTATATATCTATATATCTATCTATATATATATATATATATATATATATATATATATATATATATATATATATATATATATAGATATATAGATATATAGATATATATGTACATATGTACATATGTACAGATATATATCTATATATATATAAAAGCATTATTTTTTAATATAGTAACATGATAATATGATGATGTATATATATATGTATATACATGTATATGTATATATATAATATATATATATATATGTATATATATATATATATATATATATATATGTACATATGTACGCACACATACATATCTATATCCATTACATATATGATGCATTATTTTTTTAATATAGTAACATGATGATAATGTATGTATGCATATATATGTGTATATTATGTATGTATATATACATTATATATATAATATATATATATATATATATATATATATGGATATATGGATATATATGGATATATGTATGCACATGTGTGCATAATGTACGGATATATATATCTGTATATATATAAAGCATTATTTTTTTAATATAGTAACATGATGATGATATGATAATATATATGTATATATATATATATATATGTATATAATATAATATATATATATATATATATATATATATATATATATATATATATATATATATTATATATATATATATATATATATATATATATATATATATATACATACATACACACACATATATATAATATATACATACACACACATATATATATATATATATATATGGAAACAGCTGGACGTATCGAGAACGGTGCTGTGTCTGTTGTTTGTTACCATACCTATGTTATGTGGTAAACTACAAGATGTACTGAATGGAGTGCAATCAGAAGTATATAGCTGTGTTTGCATGTAGAAGATTGGGGTGGTACTGTGTTTTTAGAGTATCCGAAATTTACATCCAAGTTGTCCTATTTGCTCCGCTAATCTGCTATATAGTATAACTTTTTTGTATTATATCTTGAGATGCAGCCGCAGTGTGCGTTGTATGTGATACCGATGTGAGTATAGGGCACTTCCGCAGTGTATGCTCACCGAGGGGTGTTGGCCTAACATTGGCACTTGACACATACTTCTTCAAACATTGCCTGCAAACACATCCTGTCACGTGACATATCTTGCCAAATGCTGTCGAACGAATAAGTACTATTCTCTGCCCGACATGGCCCCAACTCTATGCAGGTATAGTCCACGTGAACGAAGAGCTAGAGGACATATACTCGGTCTTCGACTGGTCAAACCCAACGGTCACGCGAGATGTGCTGCTGATACTGATTGTCACGGCAATAGCTACGTCGTTTGTAGATCTCAACTACTTGCTTTTAGCAGGTGGTGCGATAGGCTTGTTTTGCACTTCACAGATTGGGCAGAAGGTGAGTCTGTTTAGTTTGGATGTGGCCGTAGTAAGAATTTGTGTATTTTGTCAGTTGAATAAATCTGTGGTTGTCGTTGACTGTAGTACGTATGGTGTTCATTGTGGTCTGGAGGTATTATTGGAACCTTTGTTACCGTTGTGGGGTTGATTGTCATGGGTGTGGCTAACCGGCGACCATGTGACGGGTTTTGTCATAGTTCACTCACTACGCCGGTATCTAACTATTCTCATTTGAGCTGGCAACTCATTCTGACGAATATCCGATTATTAACCGAGGTTGGTATGTCCGCATCTCAAGGCCCATCATATCGATTGTACCTTGCTTCGCAGGTTATTTTATTCTTCAAGGGGATAGGTAAGTACACGAAGACCCTGCGGTATAAGAAGTTCGAGACCTCAGGGAACGTACACGCAGATGCCGAAATTCAAAAGAAAATATACCGGGATATACGACGGAGAACTAGATCGTCGACTATGGAGCAGACACTTCGCACTAAAAGCCAAGGACATCCAAAGACCGCCTCTAAAACGTGATGCTGGTGTCCATGTGTCTGTAGACAGTTTTACGATTGATTCGAGACTATAAAATCAAATCCAGATACTATATTGCGCAACACCTCGGGGATATGAGTACAATTTTGTCGGGTGCTATTCGGTGCCGTATTTATCCTGACATAGGTACCACGTTTATCTAACTACTGTGCTGGTTTGGAATGTGCCAGGGTATGCACAAACTGAAAATAGCAATAGAAGATTCAAACTTCCAAACCCCTTGCTCCAATAATGAAGCATGTTGATTTATTTGATTGCAGCAACACAATCCCGCCACTGACAAGCGCTGTGTGAGCAAACTACTTTTTTTGCGCCATCTTCGGCACGACTGTTAACATTTATCAATCTTTACGTCCCTAAAACTACCGCCATTATATCTCAGCAAAGAATAGGACTTCTTCGCGTCTCCTCCATGCATACACCTTGACTATTGAGACGCATCTACCTTTACCTTCTTGAATT
Organism: Sphaeroforma sirkka; assembly: GCA_001586965.3. NCBI lineage: Eukaryota > Ichthyosporea > Ichthyophonida > Sphaeroforma > Sphaeroforma sirkka. The sequence goes on along the minus strand of LUCW03000055.1, from coordinate 74,886 downwards.
CACTTTTTCTCGGCATAAACTGAAACTGTTTTATGCCACTCCCGCTGGCATGGACAATCCACTCCTTCTCGTCGTGTCCTTCAATAGCAATCCTTGCCTTGTACCAAGATTTACCCACTTCTGTCTCACCCTTGTGGATTGTGTTCCAAACCTTGTTCGAGTCTTCCTGCACCTGGCGCAGGACTTTGGACCCGTACGGACCACCCGCATTGGCTTTGATGACCTCGATTGTGTCTGAAGTGTATATATTCAGTAATGATTTTCAAATTTTAAGAATTGATTATATTCCATATCGAATGAATTTAAGTACTAAGTATATTCCATATCGAGCGAGTTTAAGAATTAATCATAATCATATTCCATATCGAACGATGTACACTGACCAGTGTAGGCGATGAGTAATATGTACGTTTGACAATTACGCGCATTTTGATATGATTAAAATCTGCTGACAGGAGATGCCACAAAAAGAGGTAATCAATCGACAAATCATGCATATTACGAATGAGTACTGCACTACATGCGTTCACTAGTCTAGGTTAACTTAATGTATGTGCTCCGTTCAAAGCAATATATATATATATACTCATATTATATATATATATATGTATATATATATATATATATATATATACATGACATACATACATACATACATACATACACATACGTACATACATACATACATACATACATTACATTATGCACATATATATATATATATATATATATATATATATATATATATATATATATATATATATATATATATATATATATATATATATATATATATGTATGTTTATATATATATATCATATATACATATATATACCTATATACTTATATATATAAATATATATATATATATATATATATATATATATATATACATATATATACATATACATACACATATATATAGCGCATGTCTTGAACACCTCAACTCACATTAACAACAGCATGCATGTCCGTGTTATTGACAGTGCAGTCGCACACATATCCATACCAACATATGGAATACGCGTGCAAGGTATAACACCCCCCGGATATGTTCTAGTACGTGATAAAGAGCAGCAATACGATCTCAATAGTAGTATTTAGTCCTCAAAAGTTCATGATAAAGAGCAGCATTGTGTTTTCAATAGTACATGATAAGCAGCAACACGTTCTCATCAGCACACGCCAATGATAATGCGTAGCACTGTATTCTCAATTGTACAAGATGAAGAGTAGCACTACATTGTCAATAGTTCATGATAAAAAGTAGCATTATATTCTCAATGGTACAAGACAGTGAGCAGCATTACGTCCTCAAAAGTAGTATTTAGTCCTCAATAGAGCAATACGTTCTCAATACCTGCGTTAGTTGCGAGAGCGTTTCTGCCCACATCCATTTCGCCCAGCATACGTTTGTCCACCGATCGTTCTGCGTACCCGATGTCGTTGATGGTAAAGTTGATGACGAGCTTGTTGTACTCAGAGTCCGGGAAGAAGTGGTCCACGTATGTGAACATACCTATATCTCTACCACTGTGGGATGGCGGGTACGGGGTTTGGGAACAGGTTAGGAATATATAGAGATGGAAAGTTTTGTCTACATTTCTGCGGCATGAATACAGTTGATCACAGTCAGTTGTTTTGGCTAAGATATAGATAGGCGTGTCCGACTATGTATCTACCAACGGGATCGGATGATATACGCGCATTTGAGATAATGCGGAGTGTAGATGAGCAAGACTGAATGCCTACTACTGTGTTTGATGGTCGTTTTATGAGCGGTTTCGCGGAAATCTTGTGTGCAAATGAGCAAGCTCGAATCTTTACCGTTGTCGCATAAAACAGCGAAGGTTAAATACAGGTTGTGCGTGGTGAGCACGCCTCTATCTATACCACTGTGGCATGCGTGTAATCTATCGACTATAGAACTATCTATTGCCGGGCTAACAAATCACAAGTATATACTACCGTGAAATACATTCTTTTGCGACCGTGGATAAATTGTAGTCATTTAAGAAGCTTTCTTCACCACTAAATGGTTAAATAATTGAGGATTGTGAGCTCGTATGCCCGCAGAATTTAATGGCACCGGGAGTCCTTTAAAGAAGTCGCATAAAATCAATTAAGTCATTCGGATGTGTACGAGTTATGCGAAACTATGTGTCAGTCGTTTTTATCCTTTTGCTTTCTGATCCGGTGTGATCACTTTTGCTAGCTCAGCGAGTATGTTTTACAGATGCAGGCTGTGGCGATATTTGCAATACCAGTAGAATCGCCTATTTCAAGTAGGGGCCCAGACGTACAAGCCCCACAGATATTATTCGCGCACCATACAAATATCACTGTACAAAAACTGTTTACACTGAGTATTAATGTACCTTGTTTCCACCATTACATTCATTCGTTCTCTCTGCGCTGCCTTGACAAATACGACCCCGATCATCTCCGCCAGGGTCCGTCCTCTTGTGAAGATCATGTCCTTGAACTGAGCATACAAGTGGACATCCTTGATCTCATATAGCGTCTTAAAGTCCTTATTGGCGGCCTGTGAGGTGGCGAAAAATAGAATGTAAAAAACTTAAGTCACGATTCAAGAACGCTATCCATTTATGGGTTTCGATTGCGCACCCAGATGTGCAGCAATGAACACTCATAGACTAATGAAGTACGGCTCAGGGCCAAGACACTCGAGCTGCCTAGATATGGCGAATACATGTGATTTGAGGGTATGTAAACGGATATGGATCTTACTTGATACTATGTATTTTCCTTCTAATAACGCACCGTAGCGATGATGTAATCAAGCTGCCTGAAAAAGCTATTGCCACCCACGGGTAGATCGTTGGCATCACCATTAAATTGCCCATCGAGTGCCTCGGCCAGTACTTCTCTGAACCAAGGCTCGTAGATGGTCGATGTTTTCCTGATACCGTTGACACCTGAAAAGATAGAAATTCCGAGTTAGAGCCGACTACGCCGGCTATGCATACTGATCAATGGAATGGGATCTATTTTCTTGTTTCTGTCGAGAACCACAGGACGAATTGCTCATGATCCAAAGCGCTGGAAGATGGTAGAGCAAGCATGCATGTAATAAATAGACTGGCTTCCGCACATAGCTGTACTACTGTGTTGCAGATACATGTGCTATATATGTGACAATACTACGTGGAAAACAACCTACACGGCCTAATTGATCTTCCCTCTGATCACACTGAGTCATATCCAGGCATTCTATCACCTTTACTAGCCCCTGATCTTCGGAGGTCTACTATCCACCATCGGACCATATGAGACTGAATCTTATCTATCTTGACTTGCTAGAGATATCTTACAGTCAGTAGACTACACGGAATTGTATTAACTCACCTGGGTCAGGCCCCAACAACAACAACATTCAACACAGAGCTTAAAAACCACTAGTATGTACATATGGAAAAGTATGTGCTAATAATGATGCTCAGACTCTACGTTGTTAAAGGGTTGCGTGTCGAAGAAGGCGAACTCGCAAACCCATTGGGTCTCTTGCTGCCATACACGAGCACATTCAAGACCACGTATGCTATACTCATGACTCGTATAGTATAAGCGCAAGTCACACACACTGGGGTATATATACGTTCAGGTGTAGGTGCGCGCGTATATTAAAAACAATTCAACCATAAGAACTTTCGCTGCCTACTGTTGCACAGTCCAAACGTACAGAATATGACACAAACCAGAAGAAACTTCGATAGCACATACCTGTAACTAATACGACCCAGGGTTTCTGAGAAGCCGGCCTACCGGCGGCGGCTGCTGCAGCACTATCCCAATGTCCACCCTCCAAGACTCGCTGGAATAATTGTTGGAAACACGAACCTTTAACATCTGGTAGTAGAGCCGCCAGTTCTTCCCCGGCAGCTGTTTAAATGCGACAATGAAGAACCCGATTTCATTGTAAGGTCAGAATGTATCAAACAGAGTGACTGTTTATCTTATATTGCCGATAAGTGTTTCTCAGACACGGCCTGGCTAGGACGATTTTAGATGCATGAGCTCCAACAACAACCAAAGGGATCAATAAGAATGTGCTGTGAGAGAGTGGCACAATTTGAGATCACTATGGCGATAGATGGGGGCGATGCATATCGTCGTATTACGGCTTATTTCGTAAAACGATCGAAGGTAGCTTGTTGCAGGAAGTATATAGTTTTCTCAGATCGTTGCGGTTTTCCAAGATTTAGAAGACTTTTGATCTAAGGCCGAGTATCAAACCAGGCGATAACGCTTGTGTCACTCAACAATAAAAGTATTTCGAATATACGTCCGAGCAATAATTAAGCAAGAAGCACTTCAAATAAGGTGTATCTATAGATCACGTGCCTGTAAAAATCAGCTTTGAACAATTTAAACTCGGAACAGACAAACCTTCCGTTTTGTCCCACTCCTTGTGTGTCATGTGGGCGGACTTTACTATTAGCGCGCGTAAAGCACTCCAGTCGAGCTTTTCGGACTCAGATGAAGATAAAACACTACTGAACGAGTCTATCGTTCGTTGTAGTTCAGAACTCGAGTATGGAATATTTTTACTGGCATTGGAGCGTGTCTCCAATATGAGCGCGGTCAAGGTGGTTTCTGGAGATGAAGGAATTCAATATATTCAGAACGTCTGCTTTGGAGCAAAAAATGTTGATTAGATATATAATTTCGGACACAAATGTACAATCTGTGAAAAGTAGCAGCCATATATCGCGTGAGACATTAGTGTATAAATATAGCTGATATTCGTGTGCGTACACACATGAGGTTCCACCGCTCGCTGTGTTTCAAGTCACACCTCGCCAATTGCAACTAGCCAGGAGTGAAATCAGTTATATGATATATAGTTCAAAATGCTATCTTCGTCTACATTTTACAATTTATACGCATGTAAATATGTAATATGCAATCATATACATTAATTCATGACAATGTATTTTACAAGTATATATGACCGAACTAATCAAATCAGATGCAAACATACACATACCATGTTCACAAGACACAAAAAAATATACTTGCACGTTATATATATATATATATATATATATATATATATATATATATATATATATAGTTATATATAATAACATATATATATATATATATATATATGTATATATATATATATATATATATGTATATATATATATATATATGTATATATATATATATATATATATATATATATTATATGTATTATGGATACATATATATAATATGTATATATTACATACATATATTATGTATGCATATTATATATATATATATGCTGCATATATATAATATATTATATGTATATATTATACATGCATGCATGCATACATACATGCATTGTGTACATGCACGCACAATAATACACCATGTGTACATATTAGATACATCTGATAGCAGCCATATGTACTATATGGACATATATCATTGAGAAACATGGCATGCATGTATATCGATTATGTGTTCCTGTACATGTGTAGCTCTATATAATATAATATGTATATGTATATATTATAATATTATATGTATATATGTATATCAGGATGTATGTATGTGCATGCATGTATGTGTATGTCATTTGGAACTATATATATATATATATATATATATATATATATATATATATATAATATGATGCATATATATATATATATACACATATATATGCGTATATATATATATATATATATATATATATATATATATATATATATATATGTGTGTGTAATATAAACAAACATATATATATATATATATGCTCTATGTAAAAATATATATTAATATATATATATATATATATATGTATATATATAAATGCATATATATATATATTGGATAAATTTACGAGTTAGATGTTATTCATTAATGCCTGTGTCTTTGCAGGCACATTACTTCTTGGAGCACGGACCTATGGCGTATGCTATCGGCTAATATTTTTCAAATTCACGATTGTAAAACATTGAACATACAACTGTTTTCTCTCTCGAAACACTGCACCCTATTTACCTAGGTTAGACAACAACAGGTCTTGCAATCCTGTGCAAGGTGTCTCAAGAGAATTAGAAGTCGCCATCGCTGCACTGGGTATAGAAAACGATTAAAATCCTTAAGTTGAATATATGATCACACATGTAAGGAAAGGGAACGTTGATGCAATTGGTATCTCCACAATGAACGTTTTTTTTATAAATATTATGTTGTGCACGTAAAAGAACAACATACATATCGTATAACGGTGCAATCCGCCAATCCCCAAGAATATGTAAACATATTTCTTGGGCGCGTTCCGAATCACTACCAGTTAAAATCAGTTTGCATTATAGTACCCATGTTTGGTCAAAGAGCTTGTCAAATCGTTTGAAAAAAAATCCGTGTATACATGATGATTGTATTTAAGTATTTAGTATGTATGCACATCATGTAATCTTTTATATATATATATAGACTGCTCACTGTTGAAAGTACTGAAAACATTATAAGTTGAGTCAGCCTACTGCTGCTGGCAGTGCTATGCATAGTCAACTTCTCTCTCTTGTAATTGTTGTGTGGAATTGATGTTGTGATTCTTTGAAGCATGGCCTTCGGGACAGAGTCTCTCGAAAAATGACTTTTTCTCCGAGACCAAATTTCCACAGGGACTTATGTTTCAATCCAGAGAGCAAGGATAATGTGAAAGTAGTCTTTCGATCTGCTTCGAGTCATTTTTTTACAAGGAGACTGAGAGCGTGGACCAACTGCTTCACATAACTTTCCAATTGGAAAACTGTATTGTCGCCGGGGATATCGTGCATTAATAGTGATGCAGGGAGAGACCGTGTTTAAAATTCAAGTTAAAAAAAAGTGGAGTGGTGCCATGATGTATAAAGTTGAGACTGTGAGTATTACATAGAGTACATACTTCAAAAAGCCTAAATCAACATTTTTCTCTGTATGTAGTTGTGCTGCCATTCTGCAATCAAAATTATACTACATGGGGCTCAGACCGTGTTAGAATTCCCGATTCCTAGCCTTATTCTGAAACAGGACTATGTAGTCTTATTATAGTATGGTGCTTTTTAGATGATGCCAAATTCTGAACATCATGACTGAATTTTGTAGCTTTATTTTTTCTTTTATTTTCTTTTAGAGCATGTCTTGGCGGCTTTTTAAAAGTGGAGGCTATGTCTTTTGAGGAAATGGCCTGTTTGGTGTCCGGCATTTTAGACATATGTGAATAATGTGATATGTCAGGAATATCTGCCGCCGTTTTGTGACATCAGTGATCACACCAAGGTCCGAGTAGCCAACCTGTACCGGGCCATATAAGTTCTCTCTGAGGACACCTGGACTACTTGGTCCTGCGAGGCGAGACCGTCCTAGTCTCTTGAGAGGCTCGCGCTTTTTTACTGGGTTGGTGTTATACGACAACCACCGATGAAGGACGACATCATGTTGCGACCGACATGTCTAACAATATGTTGTCACGACATGTTTGACATGTCGTTTGTCCTGGTGTCCAAATGTCGACGCCGTTAACCATTTACCAAGTTCAAGTTTAGGAACTTCCAAGTTTAATATATCGTACGTGTTAACAAATCAAAACAGCTTCAGAACCGATGTTAATTTTGATTTGAAATTGTGTATCTGTTCATTGGTCAAAATGAAACTACAAGAACTAATTTTAGTATGTACCTGCTACCTGAATGTTTTCGTCACTGCTGTACACAAAAACAACTATTTATGTATGTAACAGTACGTTTCCGTCCACACAAGTGACGGCGTGACGCTGCGAGCCTGTGACGGGCTGACGGCAAGTCGCAAGGATAGACCAAAAATAGGTACATATTTGGAAATTGAAAAGTGTGTAGATGTGTGTACCTAGTTATCCGTATTTGATGGTTGTGGTGATGAGCTTGTGAGTCCAGTCACCCCAGTATCATTAAGATGACAATCGATTTTTATAAGCATGTGACATATTGATTTTTATATGGATATGATCACATAATGTATCATGTACGCAAACAAAGTTGTGCTCCCCGGCGCTGGTGTGACCGTCAGATTGCGGCGCGCTTTCAATGAGAGATGGAAAACTCGAGTAAATCTAGTTTGTCATTTGGTATGGACAATGTGAGCGTATGTATTCACGTTCTATATACCGATGTTCAGAAGCTATCTAAGTTTGTTTTCTATGCGCAATGCTATGGGCTATAGGCCAAATGCAAAATTACATTTGATATCTTTCACAAGAACGCGTGCCGGTGTGAACTCGAGGCCGTTTAAGTATGCCGCACGTGTACTGCCATAAACATATTTGAATAGGAGAAGATGAGTATCTTGAACTGGGCAAGTTCTTTTCTTGAATATATAGTATTCAACTGATAAATGGCTCTTCTCTTGGTTCGTATATGTATCCACATAGTAGAAAATTGGGTATATACATATATATATATATATGTGTGTGTGTGTACACGAATATAATATATATATATATATTTATGTATATGCATAAAAATCATTGTAGACATCCGTATTCATGTATATACAGATATACATACACACATACATATATATATATATATAAGAACAGACAGAGACAAACATATATTCATATAGGCATGCATTTATACATAAATACATACATACACACGTACATAAATACATACATAAATACATACTTACATACATACATACATACATGCATAGATACTTGCATGCATACATACAGACATACATACTTGTTTATGTACCTGGTGTTTTACTTACTTACTTACTTACTTTCTTAGTTACTTACATACATACATAAATACAGACATACAAACATTCAACCATATATATATACATACATACACACATACATAAATACATACATACATACATACATATAAATATACATACATTTATACATATATATATATGTATATTTATTCATACATACATGTTTACATACGTACTTACAAACATACATACATACGTAAATACGTACATATATATACATACACACATATATATAAACATATGTAATTGAAATCGTATTGTATATTCAACTTTTGAATATACACACATAAATTTCCTACGGACATTAGTCCGTCGTGTTATTTTTGTTTTTAACCTTTAGAGGTTCATGTATACATTGAATAATTTATGCACACATTTAGTGGTTTGTTCGCATAGATATGAATTTCGTAAACTCAGGTATGGTATTTAATTGGTGAATGGATAACAACTGCGGCGCATAGTAGATATGGCAATCGATTGGTCGATTCGTGATTTCGTTTGTTGGTAGCTGTCCCAATTGCAAAACCCACAATTGGAACAAAAGCACGAATTTTATTAATTGGAGGTGAGATTCATTACAAATGTTCATACCTTTTCAGGATCGCTTTCTAAAAAAGCAATCCCGACCAAGCTTGGCGATTTTTACCCAGGCCTGTTTACAAGAAAATTCTGGGCCTAATATAAAAAATAAATGTGCCAGCGGCACAGGCGCGTATTAATATGCCTGCTTTACCCGATTCTATCTGTCAAGAAGGCCTGGCTGCAGCAATGCAGTTGGAGCGAACTTTTACAATCAAGATGGCCGTGGCTACCGCCGCGACGAACTTGCGTTATCACTATTCTCAATAATGTTGATAATATAGTTAGTTATATACTCAGCGTACATGCATGTGGACACAATATGTCTATGAACTCACACCACGTTCGTGCATCGCGCGGTGTTCTGTTTCGGCAAAACTGGCAAGGAGTAAGTTCTTCAGACCAAGTAAAAGGCTGTACTTGCAGTGGTGCCATCTATTTCCACTTTGGCCGCTATGACTACCTCGTTTGTTTTCGGGTTCTTCACAATGATGTCCTTGCAATGGACTTTGCGAGCCTTGCGTTCGCGCCCTCGTACGCACTAATACCTCTGTATTTCTCTGAAGGCGATAAAGCAACAGACCACTTTTCCCTTGATTGCGGCTTGTCGTGCTGAACGTTTCAAACGGTTCAGTTGCGCTGACGCGAACAATACGTCACTTCTGTTTGTTGATTCATGCTTGTATTATGTAAACGTTCACCCTAGGATGACAAGAACCGTACACGGCAGGCACTGAAAGATTTGCGCTCTCCTACTGACGCAACAGGTGAAAATATCACAATCTTAAGCCAACAGCTGTATCTTAGAAATGATCACTGTGCCAGATGTACATCTATGTTTTCTCGGTGTTGCTTGGCGTCAAAGATTTTTAAGGATCGACTTAAAAGGGCCGCGTCTGGAGACAAACGTGCTTAAAAACAAAGTAAACACGCAGTCGGTATCACCTCAGGAGAGATGATTTGTTTGATTATGTTGGTTGGTTGGAAATCTCATGGGTGGTGATGGTAACATCATCATCACTCAAGAGATAGATGCGCTTGCTATACAGAGAATCGGATGCATCTACTTTGTCGTTGAAAAATATCAGCTGCGCTCATATACTCTCTTTGCTCGCGCCATACGACAACTGGTGTCACCGTACAAAGCATGATAGCTGCAATACCTGTCTTGGACCGCTCGTGCCATACGGCAACCGGGTACACAGCACAGATTGCTATAATCCAGATACTAAGCAGCAGCAGCAGCTAGCGATAATGCCTGAGCAAATGCGCTTTCAATTTAGCACAAACATGCAGCTAGCAATTGTGGATATGTCGCTTAGCGCTGAGCATGGTTATGCTTCTGACAGTAGTTGCACTGGTGTGGGGCGCAAGTGTAGTTCTGTATGGGAGTGAGACGTACGACGCCCCGTTCGAGACACAGCCCTAACGGTGAGCGAAGTAGATTTCTTTTCGACAGCGAAAGATAGTAGTTAATGACGAGAGATACATTGCAAGAGATGAACCCCAACAAAAAAGGAAATATCATTGGATCAAACCTGGAATGCAAGGCGTTAGCATCAGGACTTAAAGCTGCCGATTGCAGCGATGTGCGATAAAGCCTCGAGCAAAATGGCAATAAAGGCAAAAAGCAAATTGTCTGTCACGTACAACCGATTCCATTTCGTGATGCCTCACTGCACGAATGTTGTGGCGCTCGAGGGTGTCTCTACCACGTGAAATCACTGTACAGGAGGTATGGACATTGTGGAACACATCTGCGGGACCAAACACTTGCACTCGGGCCATATACCCGAAGAAATTTTCAAGATGCATTAGATGTGTTTAGCGCATTCTATTAGATTTTATTGAAACCAGCCAGTACGGCAGACACCTCAGTTTCGATTTTTTCGTTATGCACATAGCCATTCACATCAATAAATTTACCAATCGACACCGTAGACTTGGCTGGCTTGGGGTGTTTTGTGCCATCCGACCATTCGATCGAAAATGTGTAAAGGTGAGGCGGTGACTTCTCCATAAACGACCGCATTATCACCTGTGGCGAGTAGAAAGGCACAAACACCTAAGCATACCATGTCATATATTGTGGCGTGAAGTATTTGTGCAATTGTATCGGGATGCTATGATACCTCGAGCAAGTAAGACAAGGATTCTCTTCATACCAAAAAAAATAAAGCTTTCAAACACTATCCAAAACATCCTCACCTTTTGGGAACCTTTGTTAGTTTGCATCGTAATAGTTTTGACGACAAAAAATTGATATGCTTGTAATATTCCAGAAAGCAGGAAGTACATGACGACACAAACAGCCAGTACCATATCAACCTGGGGTCCTGTGTGAAAGTAGCTGATATACAGACCGATCCTGAGACCAGAAAGACACAAAGACAAAAACCAGAAATTGATTAGCGAAAACAAATTTATATGTGTGTATTCAAGCAAGCACACAAAACACAAACGCACACACACACACACACATATATATATATATATATGGATGTATAGTCATCATATATATATATATATATAAATATATATATATATATATATATAAACGTAATCAAAAAATATATATATATATATATATATACACACATCATCATCATATATATATATATATATATATATATATATATATATATATATATATATATATATATATATATATATATATATATATATATTATATATATATATTATTATTTTATTATATATATATATGTATATATATTGCATACATATATATATATATATATTATTATTATACATATGCCATATACACACATACATACATATGCGTGCAAGTGCAAGAACATAAAATATATATTATACCATACATACATATATTATATATATATTATTATGCATGCATGTATGTATACAATCACGCATATATTATTTTATATCCATGTTTATTTGTTATGCACATGCATATTATTGTTATTATGTGTTACGTGCATACGCGCGTATACGCATACATCATAACATTTATATTATATATATATATACATACTATATGCAAAAAAACATATATATATATATACATGTGTGCGTGTTGTGATGCGTCCATGCACGCATTTTTATATTATTATCGAAACCTTTAACGCATATATATATTATATTATTTATGCATTATCCCATGCATGCATATTATTATTATTATTATTATTATTATTATTATTACACATATTATTATTATGTTTATAAAACCATCAACACCATCAAACATATGCATATACATACATGTGCAATATTACAATATGGATAAGATATGTTGACAATGCATATGTTATTATGTATTATATGTATTATTGATATTATTAATATATTATACATTTACATACACATTATTATATATTATATGTATTATCATATAACATACATATAATACGTAATATTACAGATTATTATTGGCAATTACATATTGGCATATTATTACATACATGCGTGCGTGCATATATATATCATATCATACATATTATGCATGTACATATTGTCATTACATACATATATTACTAATTATTACATATACATTGCACACATATATATATGCATATGCATATTATATACATGTACATTATGCATACATGCAAATATACATATTATTATTATTATATTATATTATTATTATTATATACATACATATTATACACATTGCACATTGTGCATGCATGTATGCGTGCATGCGCGTCCGTGCAACGTTGATTATTAACATCAATCCAAATCCTTTATAAACCACCAATCATCAATCAACAACACCATCATGATCATATTGGTTATTATTATTATTATTATTATGCCATGTATTATACATTGACATTACAGATTACATATTATTGGCATGGCTATTATATTATTGGCTTTATTATGTATTATTACACATACATTATTACATAATACAATATGTTGGCATATTAATAATATTTTCATTTATATTGGCTGGTTGGCTGGTATATTATTGGTATGTTGGCTAATTGTTATACATATTATATATGTACATTGTTATATATATATTGCATTATTATAACATATATTATTATATGTACATATTATTGCTGTTATTATGGCTATGGCTGCTGGCTATTATTATTATATCATATGTACATCATCATATTATAATATCTATTATTATTACATGTATAAACAATACAACCAACAATCATTAACCACAATGTAATCTGGCTGGCATGTTACATGGCATATTATTGCGCTGCATGCATTACATGATTGGTTATGCATATATTATTATTACATATTATTATTACATATATTATATACATATATATTTATTACATTTACTACTCATTATATTATTATTTTACATTACATGCATACATAGCATAATATGTTATATAATAATATATTATTATATTATTATATATGTTATATATATAGAAAACTCAACAATATCATATGTACATATTATTATATTATAAAACAAACCATCAACACACATTGGCTATTATTTATATTATATACATACATATGGCATACAATGCATGCCTCTAAAACATATCATATACATATAATATTATTATTATACATGAAAACGCACACGCGTACGCATACGAATTATGCATGCATATGCATACGCATCTGTGCATGCGTACGCATCTGCGTATGCGTACGTATGCATACGCATACGCGTGTGCATACGCATTGCATACATGCATACGTATACGCATGTGTATACCGTATTACGTCCATGCATACGCATTACGCATATGTAATGATGCAATATGTAATATGCAAATCATGCACATGTAACACGCATATGTATATGTGCAATTATATATATATATACATAATATTATTATTATTATTATTATTGTATTATTATTATATATTAATATATTATCATATATTATTATTATATATATTATATATATATATAGATATATATATACACTTTATATATATATATATATATATATACGTATATGTGCATTGATATATGTATGTATGTATATATATATATATATATATATATATATATATATATATATATATATATATATATATATATATATATATATATATATATATATAAGCATAAAGAATGAAAGCTTATAATATATTTTATTCATATAGTCAGGCATTTAAACTTATTTGATTATGAATAGTATGTGCACTTTATCACTTGGACAAATCTGACACATTCTTTGCAAACGTCTACATAGTAATATACAAAGCTGAAAGCCGACTTCCGGACGTACGTAGGCAATATTACAGCAGTGTAATACCAACTATCAGGAGCAGCTTGGATGAGAGAAAGAGTGCAATATCTGGGCATTTCGATGAGAAAAAATGCACTGAGCACACATCAATTAAACAGTATCATACCCTGCAAATGCAACGGCAACAGCTTCCAAAGCCAGCTTTACATCGACGTGCGTGTAGTCTTCTACCCAGCCCATCTTGGCAAATGTCGCCTTCATCGCATCATCCAGCGCATGTCTCACTTTAACTGCATTGTACTTCTCAACCAGAACTCTCTCATCTTTCACCACAGGATTCTCGTTTATAACGGGAGGCATAATGAATTTAATGCGTATATTAGGGAAAGTCTAGCCTAGTGTATGGTACAAGCATCTGCAGTCTGCACACTGCACATCCATACCTGGGGCGCACAACTATATTTCTATTCGGGAGAAATTTTAGAATTTTCAGATATTTCAAACAATAAATCAGTCACATCAGTACCGAACTTTATTCGGGTTTTTATACTGCTTGGTTTCCACACTGTACTCCGCTAATCAAATCCCATTAGCACAAACCATTACATACTTTTACATGATGTGATATATAAAACTGTTTTATAGCGAGAGAGAGTGGGAGAGATGTACGTAATATATATATATATATTGATGTACCAGTAGGATTGGTAAGCTATATTCAATCAACATATCTACGTACGTCTATATTCAAAGTATTTGCAAGCATGGAAAGTCTGCGTGTGTCTGAGTTCTACAGCGGAATCGGTGGGCTGCACTGTGCGTTTGAAACATGCGGGGCGAAGGGAAAGGTGCTGCACGCGTTCGACATCAACACAGCCGCCAATGAAGTGTATAAACACAATTTCCCGGATACAACCGTACATCAGCGTAATCTGACCTCCTTTTCAATAGGTAAGGATCTATATTATATGTTAAAATATGCTTCCAATACAATGCATGCCCACAGCCACTTCTTGGCGGAATGAAATACAAGAGCTGCTCGCGTGCAATTGGTGTCTGCGATAATCCGGGTAGCTGTATTGCTATATACAATATTTTCTAAAGTCAATATGCATCGCTGATCGTTATTTGCACACGATTTCAGCGATGACTGCTAGTAAAATTTGCACCAGACATATGAAAGCAAGGGGCCTGTCCTGTTTTATGTCACATACAGCGTAAAATGCGATTGGCGGTATGATACGGGGTCAGTCTGATTTAGAGAGGTGACCGACATTCAAATCGTCTTATGGTTCTGGAAATATATATGTTAACAGTGCATAGCCTTCTGCAGTGTTTATATTAGTATATTGCTATAATATGTTAGTTTATGTCATATATTATTATATTGGTATGCTATTTTAAAATTATTGTTATTTAATATATTAATTTATTATTGTATATCTATATCTGTATAGCACGTATGGCTACTGTGAAGCTTAACGGAACGAAATTCTTGCGGTTGATACTGCTATGTCTGCTACGCCGCATTATTATACCGCATCCAAAACACAGTGCAGCTTGCCACAGTGATTTGCTGGCCGTTGTTCATTCCCACACGTACAAGTTCTCTATATTATGTCGCACCCATAGTATCGAGCAGCTAGTTACAACATTATACAGTGCAGCTTGCCACAGTGATTTGCTGGCCGTTGTTCATTCCCACACGTAGAAGTTCTCTATATTATGTCGCACCCATAGTATCGAGCAGCTAGTTACAACATTATATGTCCAACAGTCATGTAATTTTTAGAAGAGGCTATGCTACAATAATCAATTTACCTGGTTTACCGCGCAGCTACCCCCGATTGCGGCTTCAGTGTGTTTCTAAAAGTATCCGAGCTACTGTGCAGCGTAGCACAGAAACATGCCGACTTGACTATACTTATCGCTATTCTAAGCTTCGAACACTATCACACATCAAAACTTGCACAGCTAACCACAACGCTATGCCAGCGGATGTGTGGCTGATGTCGCCCCCGTGCCAGCCCTACACACGTCAAGGCAAGCAGATGGGCTCAAAGGATATGCGAGCACAAAGCTTCATTCATCTAGTAGATCTCTTGGGCAAGCTTGATACTCCCCCAAGTTATCTATTGATGGAGAATGTGTTTGGCTTTGAGGTATGTGATCTCAGTTATGTTTTTACTGTGGTAGGGCGTGTATGAGTATATGGGTTTGTGCGTGCATGCTGGTCTGTTTATGTGTGTATAGATCGTTTGTGACGAAGCCGGCAGTATACATATTGAGTCAACATCTTACAATGTGTGTACATGCACAAAATATTGCTTTGTATATACTAAGAACACGTACACGTGTTTCTATATTTACTGGCGCTGCTATATCCATGCTTGACTCCTCTTTCTCTCACAGTGACAATACAAAATCCTATTAACCACGTTGTTCAAGTCCACTGAATCATTCATGGATGGCATTCTTCTCACTTTGCCGTCACTTTGCTATTACAGAAATCGGACACGCACGAAGTGCTCGTGGCACAGCTGACCAAACTCAACTACACATACCAAGAATTCTTGTTGACACCCGACCAATTCGGTATCCCCAATTCGCGACTCAGATACTTCTTATTAGCCAAACAAGCCCCGCATACGTTCAGGTACTACCTCTCTGTCATATAGTGGGCAATGCGAGCTTAGGCACAGATTATACCTTATTTTGCATATATATAGTACATGTGCACGATTGAGCATATATTCTATTGAGCTCGCACGCAGCTTATAATATATATATATATATATATATATATATATATATAGAGCGTTTGTGTGATTGTGATAGGAAGTCATGGACTCATGGCATTACTGTAAATATATGATTGGAGAGCATGGTGCTTTCCAACGGGAATGATAAATGCAAGTTGGACGCGCTTGTCCCCTTATACGAATGTGCCTCGTCCCTTATGGATTGAAAGCAATGTTGTCTGTAGATACCATTTCATTTAGACTTCACAACGCCAGCAGAATTCCGTGAGATTTGGTAGTGATCGAGATAGCCGTTACATCTCCCCGAGTAACTACTTTGCAAAACTGTATCTACACACCATTCTGTTAGGAGCTCCACTCGATATTGGTTTTCTGTCCAGACAATCATTCCAGGCGTTGGAACAATGCTCTCCAATTCACAATGTATATATATATTTAACTTAATTTCTCTGCAATACATCCCGCAACATAATCTGTAAACACCTTTGCTATTGAAAATCGCATCGTTGACAGAGCTCCATGCGATGTGGGTGTGATCCAGACAACCATTCCGGGCGATGAAGAGTGCTTTCCAAGTCCGCAGCACCACAACTACCACTATACTACGAAGGCTGATGCGGGGATATCAGATGAGTCGAACACAACAGAGGGCGGCAATCCCGCGATAGATGTAGCTGAGCAAACAGCGGAAGCTGATGATAAGTGGTGCGTGTGTGTGAATGTCTACTTGAGTGTGTGTCACAAACGTATAGCTGGTGGGACAAGCGGGATGAATGGCCATTGCCAGCGCTGAGCAACCTTGTGGAGGGTGAATTGTGCGCTTGTCCTTCGATAGTGCAAGTCGGTTGTATCCACTACCTGCGTTGGCTTGCCATGTACATTGCTTGCACAAAAACATGCTGCTGTACGAATTGGACTCTTACTGCTTTCTATCCATAAGTCCCTGAATCATCGTCTTATGGCTAGAGCTGGAGGTATTTTGGGTTCCAAGTTTTGTTGTAAGCATTCTCAAACCATTTGAGTGAGCGACATTGCAGAAAGCAACTAGTTTTTCTATCTGCTTAGCAGAGTTCGTGAAAATTATATGCTATATGATGATAACGTCCCTTTGTGTCACGCATCAACCCAGCAACAAAACCACAATAGCACCAGCGAAACGAAGTTGTGACTCTCCGGTGGTTCGTGAGCGTGATCCAGAATCCTGGAAACGGCAGAAGACAGGCAGCGCCCAGTGCAAAGCGCTCTCCCACTTCCTGCAAAGTAGTGAGGAATTGGCGGGCGATCGTATGGCCCCCGGGTTCATAACTGAGAAGGTGGTGGTGCAGAAAGGGCCGGTATGTACTGTTGTTTGTGTGTCTTGGCGCCAATGTGTGCGCATGTACTATTTGTATGCGTACATAGGCTGTTTATATACCTTCTGCTGGTGCGAACGGGACAGTTGCGATAGAAATCAAATATGTTGGTTCGAGTATCTGATATCCGTAAATACATTATTTTTAAGTGACATAACTGTCCACAAGCCTTGTATTAGGGTTGGTTTTCTTTGCCTTCTCTGCTAGCTCGCACTTCATGTTCTGACAGATAGGCATGCATAGCTCATTTGTGGCACATACAAGCCTCTTCGCCCGTGCTATCTACATATCTTGTTGATGGACAATGGTATCTCTTTTCACGCTACTATACCGCTTTTACACTTGTATGTATAAACGTGGCATATATTACCGCGCATGTGTCTCATCCTCCTCTACTTTCCCTCCATTCAAAAATAAAATTTGCCGTGTAAGGTATGGGACATAGTTGTGCCAACCGACACTCGCAGCTGCTGCTTCACCAAAGCATATTCAAAGTATCACGAGGGCACCGGTAGTGTCTTGCAGACAAATACCGAGCACTCGTATGTATCGGCATTTGAACCAATCATGGAGGCGCGGAGAATCTCGACCGAAAACAAGCGAAAACAATTCGAAGAGAGCAAAGCCTCATCGTCACACACTCCTGCGGGAACTCACACACAAGAACAGTCCCAATCGCAATCGCAATCAGAAACAGGGCCGCAGACATCGGCACAGCCCCTCATTGACGGAAAAGAAGTACCACCCACACAGTCAGAAATCGGAACAGAGTTGCAAACACAATCAAAGGCAAAGATCGAGACTACCGAGGAGACAGCAGCGGACAAGTCCACAACGGTGGCAAAGGGTATCATGTCAGAAGCCACACGTGAACAAATTAACGCTGTAATGGCTCTGGGGCTACGATTCTTAAGCCCCCGAGAAATCGCACGGTTGCACTGCTTCCCAGATACCATGACATTCCCAAAAAGTATAAATAGAAACTCGGCATACAAATTGCTAGGCAATTCCCTGAATGTCAGAGTGGTGAGTCGGTTATTGATATATATGTTTGACAGCCAAAAAGAACAATAAAACGAACTTAATTTAGAACTGCATAAATCAAGTTAGATTGTGCCTCGCAATTCAGATTACGAGGTGTATATATATCTCCTCCGTGTCGAAGAGGGCCGAAGCCGAGGGTGGAAAGTATTGTGAGCTATTCCAATTTTTGTAGACCTTTTTACACCTTGTAGGAACCTGTTCTGCTATAGCTAGCAACTGCGTTGAAAAGAATTGTACAAATTCGGACCATAATTTCGTGTGCTCAAATTTGCTGAATGTTGTCAATGTCGACCTATAGACTTTAGTATTGAATTCTAAATCCAGGGCCATAGCACAGTTTCGAAACAACAAAAACGTCCAGAATAAGTACAATTAAAAGCCCAAATTAAGCTTCCCATACAGCAGAAATTTATTTCTGACACACCGGAAAGTTTATTTTGATCTATAGTTCTTTATGGAAAGGTCTCGCGTTATACTATCAAATTGCGAATGCCCGCTCTAGTCTATTCTACGACCACAGACCACTCGCTCTCTATGTCGCCGTACTGGATGTCTGAGATGGTGTTGTTGACTCGTAGTGTGAGTTCACCGGACTTGCCTGCGGCAAGCGGCACAGCGTAGTCCTTGCCCTGGTAGCCAATGTTCTTCACAGGCGACACGATGCAGGCTGTACCGGCCCCAAAGGCTTCGATCAACTGATAAGGGTGTAGGACGGTTACAAGAGTTAGGCTTCTTGAGTGCTTGGCAGTCGACATAAGTGGCAAGCTATTGGAATACAAGTAAACGTAACGTCTGTGGACTGTGTGGCAAAACAGAAAATCAATCTTGCTTTCTCACGGGATAGAATACGAAGGCCGCAGGCATTACATGGACATTCAACAGTTTGCGCTGAACAAAACTCTTCAAATCGCTTGGTTGTGTGTACATAAACGACATATATCAGTCAACTTCCAAACTACATATTATTTCTAGAGTACCACATACCCTGCCCTCTTGCTGAGCCTCGATTAGGTCCTTCATGGTGAACCATCCTTCGGTCACCTTGAACTCTCCCCATTGCTTGGCCAACTCGATGATAGAGTCGCGCGTAACTCCAGGTAGGATAGTGCCCTCAAGGGGTGCGGTTATCAACTCTTTCTCTGAAGGGATCAAATTGGAAGAACGATATGTGAATTAGAGTGGAAACCACTTTATGTTTTGACGGATACGGTTCCCGACACCGGAAATGTAAAGAAAAATAAAGTACGATTTTGAGCAACTGCGTTTTCAGGGAATGTCAGCTGGCTTTCATCGATTGTTTTTGTACAACTAAAAATAGTAGCACTGAGTACACCCTACATGCACAGTCCCGGTGATATGCAAATCAGAGATGATGAACGAGAGGGACGATCTACTCTTAAACTACTGCGGCAATTTGACCTATCAATAGAACAAATACACTGCAAATAGAAAGTGTACATACCACCAGCCTTGTTGGTCCAGAACACAAAGAAGTTCATGGTGCCGACTTCAGTGACCTTGTGGTCCTCATCGGAGAGCCACAGCAACTGATCGTAACCCTTCTCGCCTGCCTCTATTTGCGGTACAACGCCGGGAGCGTAATTTCTATGCGTAGGTACATGTCAAGGTGACAAGTAAGTTTGAGTGCCAGCTTTCTATTACAGAATATTGTACGTGATAAACAACATCGATACAAACATTCACGTACATGCAGCGCTGAAGAAGTATGTGATCGTGGTGAACATCACAATTGCAAATTTGAAGTGACTGTCAGCCCCAGACAAACGAAGTATGAAGATATAGGTCACAGCCCAGTCGTAGTTGTCGTGTTGTATACATGGCCAAATACCATGCAACGGCTACATATAACACATTACAGTAATGTGCAGGTGCGTGAAATCGAAAGTTGCATACAGTATTAGATAGCAAATACACAGTACACAATCCCACTGAACTACCACTTTGGTAATAACGTATTCACAATGGGCCTCCAATAAACACATCAAACCCAATTCTATAGCCATAAACACTATCTCGCCATTGCAAAAAGTACAACCTTCGTAAACTCCTCGAGTAAGAACATACCCTCCGACTTTGTAGTTTCCAACACCTCCGGGCCATGCGCGGTTGTAGCGGTCGTCAGCCAAGAGCGACACTGGCGCAAAGCCGTTTTTGTAGTACGGACCTACCGGTGACATGATGACAAACATCTTGGCATTCTTTGATGCTCCTACACCGAGTGACGGCTATTTGAGGGATGTACGTGATTGAGTAGCGTAATTGAGCAATTATTGTGATCCTGCCGATTATATAAACTTTAGCGATAAATCAATCGTGTACAAGGTATAGGTATAAACATAGCAAAGAGAATATCAACCTCTCCATACTAGAACGTAATCGTGAAATTTATACAGCGAACATGGCGAATTCAGACCACACTCCAGAGTGATTGCACAAATCCGTGATTAAGATACATTTGGTCATGTACTTCTACATCTATGTCTATTTATCATTAGACTCACCTGTGTACCAATAGCTGTTGGACGTATATATAAGGAGTAGCCCTTTTCCTCGGGGATCCACGCACTATCCACCTTGACAAGCTCTTTTATGCACTCGAGGAACTGGTCCTGATCAAAATCTGGTAGAGCAATGCGCTGCGTCGATCGTGCCAGGCGTCGCATGTTCATGTCTGGTCGGAATAGACGCACTTTTCCGTCTTGGCCTGGAAGATGAGACGGGTGTCGTACAAGGAATGGATAAGAATGTGCCGATAAAATGAAGCGGATCTCCACCTAGAGGCTGAGCGGAGTGTGTATGTTGGTGTGGAGTCTCATAATCAAGTCCTTAATACTATAGGCTGAGACTACGTGCGCTACTGCTAATGAGTCACAAAGGGCTTGTGCATACCAGTCTTTGAGCTCCAGTATGAGCTTCAGTAACAAGTATTAACGTATGTGCCTATATTTGGTATTATATATTCATATACAACACAATTTGTATTTGATATATATGACTATAACAAGATACACATACATAAATATAAATGTGCAATTTGTTAAAAACATATATATGTATCTGTACATTAACTAACTATGAACACCATTAAGCCTGCATTGTGTGTTATTTCCAAGCGAGTAAAGGGCAAAGCAACCGCGTAAAACCCATGGTAATATAAATATATATCCTTATGTTTATAGCTAGTAAAAGTACCTGGTGTGCGAATATATATATATATATATATATATATATATATATATTATATATATATATATATATATATGTATGTATATATATAAATATCTATCATATGTTCTTTTACGTGGACTCTATTTTATCATATCGACCATTCACCATATATATATATATATATATATATATATATATATATATATATATATATAATATACACGTCTATACGCATGTAAAAGGAAATTCATTTATATATATGAATTTATTAAGCGAGTGTACATATATTTATGAAGTACGTGCATGCAAAACAAACGCAGACGTAGAAATATGCATTCTATACAAATAAACCTACGCATAAGCAGATATATATAATCATGTATGCATATATGTATGTGTATGCGTACATACGTATATATATATATATATATATATATATATATATATATATATATATATATATATACATATATATATATACATATATCTATTTATATATATATATATATATGTGTGTGTGTGTACGGGTGTGTGTGTGCGCCTGTGTTTGTGAATTTAATATATATATATATATATATATGTATGTGTGTGTGTGTGTGTGTGTGTGTGTGTATATATATATATATATATATATGTATGAATGAATGTATATATATATATATATATATATATATATATAGTCACTGCAGGAAAAAGCAGATAATGAAGATCCGCACAAATACTGAATACGCATAATTTTGACAAATCGGGCAAAATGAAGACAATCACCTTTGTATGCCTTCATGCCCTCGAAACAGCACATTGCGTAGTGGAAAACGGTGCATGCAGGGTCCATAGCCATGTCTCCGTGAGGTTTAATGACAGGGGTAGCCCATCCCTTCTCCTGACACCAATCAGCTTCCAGCATATGGTCTGTGAAAGTCTGTCCGAAGAGAAGTGTACTATTCTCTGGCTTTGTCTTTGGACTTTCAGTCTTGTTTATTTGTATTCCTGATGCCTGCAGAATACACACAGTGACGCAGAGGGAGATGGGGTCTTAATGAAAGTATAGGGATAAATATATATATATATATATATATATATATATATATACGAACAACACCAAATCTGTCGCTATCGTAAGCATAAAGATTGAAATACAGGTTTCAAGCATATACTACCTACTTCGCCGCAGAGGTCGTAGACTCCATTTGTGCAATAACTATATAGTTATATATATATATATACGTGTTTGGTGTTACTAATCAGACTCATCACATAAAAGAGCTGCCTATTCAAATGCGTGCAGCATGGAGCGTTCAGCGGAATTATCCAGCACTCGGGACTGGCTATGTTACTTGAACGAACGTGGAAACTACATTAAAGATGATAATAAGTGATTTCGCCCCTACATAACTCGTAGGATTCTACTGCGTCCTAAGACCGCTAATGGTGTGGTATTTTGGAGACACAAAGTAATTGCTTTTGTACCAGTGAGTCTTGACACGAATATTCACTATCGAAAATCCTCTTGGCAAATAAAGGTTCGAGTATACTCTGCAAAATCATTTGATCTCAAATAGAGAAGGTTTGTGGATGCTACTACATAGTCATGTGTATGTGTATTAAATGGGTATATCATTGAACTTACGCTCAATGTAGCAGCTGACGGCGCGGCATACTTTCGGATACTTGTTGTGGCAGCGATAGATCTCAGAGATCTCGCGAATATTGTATTAGCCAACATAATTGCTATATCAACAAGAATACCCGTACTACTACAGCGTTATAAGCGTGTGAATAAATTCTGTCAACTTGCGAACGGGTATATGTATGTAAAAAACGGTCTTGTTATTACACAGCTTACCGTAGGATTGTCCCGTCGGAACACTTCTACAGTCTACAGTCTACACCTACTACATACAACAAAATTTTATATTTTTTTTTAACAATACACTTCACACTCTGTCACAGTGATTGTAAAAATTGGCCACCGATTGGCCCAATTTCAAATGCGAACGTGGATTCCCTTGGTGGACAGCCAATCAGTGGCAAAGAAAACGAATTTTCTGTGAAAGCTGAATGCTCACACTGAGAGCCACTGAGTGTCTGAGTCACTGTTGAGTGTTGACTGACTGACACACTGCCATACACTCTGACTCAGCCATAATCATTGCCATTCGGACTTCGGGCCTTCGGCTTCGGCTCAAGCCCAGAGGTATGAGTTACAGGGTTAGCACACAACAAGTCCACACGTCCCAACTCCCAAGTGGCCAAGTCCCACGGTCAAATTTAGTAAAATCTAATACATATCAGACTACAAAGCAGTGATGTCACTGCTCCATGATGTCATACTTCAACTGTAGTGTCTGACTCTGGGCAAGGTACATAGCTGTGCCGTGGTGGTATTGATATATTTACCACCAGCTTTATATATTTAGTGACTGATCGTACATAAACTAATATATACTGTGTTATCATCTACACATGTATTCCAAATATATACATGCATATCCACCATCATGAATATTCATGTGATGTAAATATGTACATAAGCTGTATGACAAAAAAAAAGCAGAAATAGCCCGTGTACATACATATCATCCTGCGAAGAATCATAGCCTTATGAAAATTGAACAGAAGCGAACGCCTGCCCGATAAACTGACCGCTGAGGCGGCGGATGTGATGGCTCACTCGTACGCAGACGATTAAACCTACACATATATCTTTCAAGGCACGATCTCAATGGCTCTTCATTATCATCCCCATAAGGAATAAGGATTAAGATGTGGTTTTGTGTGGACGTGATCCGAAGGCCGATCGCAAATAAAGTAGTAAGCAGTTGTTGGCGGCGTTTGTGCTTGTGCGAGAGAGTTTGACGCTGACCAAATGGGACATGGTGAATGTCGGGGTGATAAGCATGCCATATAAGCTAGGGCTGACTACTACGAGACGCATGCTTAGGCATCGGAATGATTTAAGGAGCGTTTATTGACTTTCTTCGCACCTTAAGGGAAAAATGAAGACAAATACGAGTGTTGAGAAGAGAACCGAAAAAGAGGTACCGGTTGATAAGGCAATGGAGAACAATGCGAATACACATAGTATAGGTAAAATTGCATAAGATTTGTCGAAATCTGATGTGGTTGACGACGGTGTGCTAGCAGATATGCAAACCCGTGTACGCAGAATATTTGACGGTACATATACGAGTGAAAATGCTAATCCAAGAGCATGCTACTACACACTCAACGTATGACAGTTAGGGCGTGGGAAAGATATTTCTGGAGCATATGGTAAATGCCATTAAAGAGACTGAATAAATTTCTTAGACTCGCCACCCAGAAGCAACGTACCTGCGCCTGGTACCAATCCAACGGATTTTAATACATTGTAGGCATGGATATGTTGTACTTGGGGGAAGGACTTGAGATAAGGTGCTGGTTTATTGAATGTTCCTTTAACTAGTATAAAGGAAAGTACACGACAATGTCTCGTTCACAATTCATTTGCTCGCTGGTTTCTGGAATGTTTCTCTAATTAGTATAAAGGGAAGTACACGACAATGTCTCGTTCACAATACATTTGCGCGCTGATTTAAATTCAGATTATTGTGTGGTAGAAGCTATCGACTCGTCCTATGCTACCGGAAATGAGTGGCAACAATGACGCAAACCTCTTCGGTAAAAACGTGTTCACGGAATCAATATGCCCATAAGTATGATTTCCTCCTCGGGGTTGCTTTACCGAAGCATCGCATACGTTCTGGATCAAGACCGAGTACAAGTGCGAGTGCTGACAATTCCAGGTAGCCCAGAACAATGAAAATTGCGGGTGTACCTGGGATCATAGGAATGCTAATGCTACAGGTCGAGATTTAGAACAAACGGTGCACCACATTTCCAATTGAAGATATATCAGACACAGTGTTTAGTGTGATCACTTCTCGTCCCCCAATAGATAGTATATGTCTCGACTTTTTCAGCATATACGTATTCCATAGGAGGTAGTGATCTGATTTAACGCCGACGTTTTCTCTTGTTAGCTTGCTTCCAATTGCTACGGGCCCATACGGTAGAACATTGCTCGGAATTATCGCAGATTTACGATTTATTGCTTCATTAATTATTCCCTTCCAACAACAGAATGCTTATACATTTTACGAAATCAGTATCACCTCAAAAGAATCTCAAGCCCACGAGAGGTTATACATACTCGGGATAAATTTACACAAATGATTTATATTTTTATACTACCAAGTTGGGAGAGGTCGTCGCACTTACGGCTTATAGACTCGGTTTAAGAGCACAATCTGCTACGTTATTTGCTTCTTACATCGCCCATCGCCCCTCAATAACTCGATGGAGGAGGTGGCGGCGGCGGCTGGCCATAACTCTGTGGTGGTGGTGGTGGTGGTGGTGGTTGCTGCTGCTGTTGCTGTTGGAATAGAATGGAGCAATGAGTGAGCCAAGAGAGTAACCACCAAAGATACCAATGTTTCTCAGAGTCAAGCGTAGTGAAATACAGCCCGATTATTGTCTGATAAATGTAGTGCCAATACGTAAACCACACACCGTTGCAAAAATTATAAAAAATAGTCTAGGGATGTACCACATACCCATGGGAGTGGTGGCTGTTGTGACATGGCACCGTAACCCAGGTTGCCTTGTTGAGGGACTTGACTGTTTTGTGCCCAGGGCTGTTGCCCGGGAGGTCCTACGATTTCGAGAGATAATAGAGTTGATAATATTAGTTCTCGTACCTAAGTCTTCTCTGTCGAACAATAATGTTAAGCGATCGTATAGATTGGAAGTACAAGCAGCAACCATATAAGACCTCGCATAACTGTACCGATGGTACAAAAAAACGTGGCAGTATTCTGAACATACCTCTATTCCATGCCGCATTTTGACCCGCACTTGGTGGAGGGGGTGGTGGCGGCTGATTCGGAGCCTGACCTGCATACTGACTCTGGCTTTGGTTGTACTGACCAGGCACATGTCCACCACCATATGCGCTCGCAGGTGGGCCACCCGGCGGCAGTTGGGGCTGCTCCCATGGTGGTCTTTGCCCTGTAGCGCCCTGTTGTGGTGCACCCCCTCGGTTCTGGTTCTGGTTCATATTCTGGGCGGGCGGGGGTGGAGGTTGTTGTGGTGGTGCTTCCCAGGAAGGTCTGATACCATCAGAGGGTGGAGGTGGGGGTTGGTTGTTTGAGGGTGGTGGTGGTGGTGGTGGCTGCTGTGAAGGTGGGGGCGCGGACGAGTGTGGGGGAGGTGGGGGAGGTCCGCTATTCATTCCATTATTGTAATTGTTGTGATTACTATTATAATTGCTGTTGTTGGAGTTGTTGGTGTGACTGTTATAGCTGTCATTGGGCTTGGCATCCCACGGTTGTCTTCCCCCCGGTGGAGCCACAGAGGCATTAGTATCCCATGGGGGTTTATTCCCCGACAAGAGCGGTGCCTGTGTGGGTGCGGACCTTTCCCAGGGTTGTCTACTGTTATTGTCGCTACTACCGTTACTCCTGCTGTTATACCTATCATTCGCACCCGGTCGATTTGGTCCCGAACTTTCCCACGGCGCCCTGCTATTACCACCTTGTAGTGGTGGGGGTCCATTTTGGCGGTCGCGCGGCGGTCCATTGTTCTCCCATGGGGCACGCGCTCTGTCGTGTGGTGCTTCACGATCCCACGGATTCCTACCTCCGGGCTGTGGGCCAGAGTTGCGCTGAGGTGGTGGCCCATCCAGTAAGCCACCGCTGGGCGGAACTCGACGGCCTGCGTGTGTGTAGAAATGAGATTACAATGAGGTGGCAATGAAGTGAAGAAGTGATTGAAAGGAGAAGTTCGGGCAATACTGACATGCTGCAACAAAAGTATAATACATAATACCGAAATCGACTTTGCATATGGCATAAGGATCTGAGAATCTCAATTGCAAACGCATTCGTATTGCTTTCATGCAAGGGTGTGACGTGAGCTCGTACACAAGAAAGGTCCTGCAGACTCAAAACAAACTATACACGCGATACCGCATACTGTACAACTGCATACATACCGGAAGGAGGCTGGCCAACAAGCCCACCCTGTCCAACCGGACGCGCTCCGCCAGGGGCACTTAGCAACGGTCCGGGTCTTGACCCCCGAGCAGCACCATCATTCGATGATGGTCCATGATTGCTATTGTAGTTGTTGTTCTGGTTGTGGCTCTGGTGATCTCTGCCAGCATCCGAGGTTCCTTGCTGAGAAGGTCCATCCATGAGTGCAGGCCTGGATCCGGGCTCCACAGCCGGCGCGGGTGCCTTACCGCCACCCCCCTCGAGTTCAGCCATAAACGATAAGTACTCGTTGTCGATATTCTCACCACTTTGTTTCTGGGGCACCCCTCCAATCTCCCTTTGTGCACAATCCTTACCGATGTGTCCATGCCCACCACACACACTGCAAACAATGGTTTGCACTGCGTTTCGGCGCTCTGTGCACTGCCAGTGTCTGTGGTCTGTAGCCCCACAGTTCGAGCAGTTCTGGGCCAAGTCTTCTCGTAATGTACCATTGAGAGCAGCCAGTTCACGCAATTGTAGCGACTTCAACTCATTGGCCGAGTCGGGTGTCTCAATACCCTGCATGGAAGGTAAATAATAACAAAATTAACTGATGCAAAACGATCAAACAGTGATTCTAAATTCAGAATACGTGGCAGCCGGCACAGGACAAACTGTAGCAATATGCAACAGATACAAAATTTCGCACGGCAAAACGACGACATACCACTTTGATGATGTTCTGCACCAGGTCTGTGCCTTTCTTCACGACGATAGCGTCGGGTCCTGTGATCATAGCGTGCAGTTGTTCGTTTTCCCCGGGTATGGGAGCGCCGTCTCTTCGACCTTTGCCCTCCTTAACAGAACCTTTACCACGGATCTGCATACATGTAACGACAAACAATAACGATGAGAACTAGAATTTTCTGGCCAGAATATGTAATAGGCTCTCAGGTACACGAATGATAATGAAATCAAGCGCCCACGAGTTGGTCACACTTTAAATACGCGTCGACATGGGCACTGCCGCATACCAAATAACAACTGCCAATAGCAATACATAGAGCTAGATCAGCGCGCGAAAGTGAGCATATTCGTTCAACAAAACATAAGGTTTAATACTCCGTTCCCAGAGTATGCACATATGCTATCTTACCATAATCTTTGCTCCAGAATCTCTCTCCATCTTCTTCAAAGTATTTCCACGTGGACCGATCAGAAGCCCTATGAAATTAACATGCGGGTTTTCTTCTTGCGGAATATCAACTCGATCTTGGTAGCGTTTCGGCACTGGTTTGTAGTCTGATAAGGCCAAATGAGAAATCAGAACGCATTGGTAGAAGATTATTCAGCACGAGAAGTCGGGAATAAGCATTTTTCTCAATGAAATTTAATCTCATACCGAATGCAGATGATCACGCTAGAGTTGAAATAATAGATGCGATAATCGCAGGGAATATATATATATATATATATATATATATATATATATTATACATATATATATAGAAATATAGAAATATATATATATATATATATATATGATACGATGAACTCAATATATATATATATATATATATAATATATATATATATATATATATATATATATATATATATATATTTTTATATTTTCTATATTTCTATATATATATGTATATATATATATATATATATATATATATATATATATATATTATATATATATATATATATAATATATATACAATATAGAAAATATAGAAATGCTATATAGAAATATATATATATATAACATATATATATATATTTATATATATATATATATTGAGTTCATATCATATATATATATATATATATATACGAGTCCTAAGTTCATGGCAGGGGCATACATATATATATACATCATAGTATGTATATGTCATATATACATATATATATATATATATATATATATATATATATATATTGATGATTATTGATTATTATGATGATGATGCATGCGTGTGTGTGTGTGCGTGCATGCGCACGATGCGCGTGTACGCGTATGTGTGTGCGTGTGTGTGTGTGAGAGAGTACGTGTATGTGTATGTGTGTGCGTGTGCGTGTATGTGTGTGCGTGTGTGTGTGTGTCTTTGTGTGCTTTTGCATTATATATATATATATACATATATATATATATATAGATAGATTATATATATATCGACGTGTATCCGCGTCCATGTGTCACCGTGCGTGTGTGCGTTTAGATAATCCATATACGCACTATATATATATATATCCGCATATATTTATTTATATTTATAACCATATCCATATCCATATCCATATCTAATATATATATATATATATATATATATATATATAAGTAGAAGAAGTGTGCGTGTGCGTGTATATATATATACATATATTACATACATATGCTACATATGCGTGTGTGTGTGTGTGTGCGTTGTGCGTATATATTATATATATATATATATATATATATATATATATATATATATATATATATGTGTGCGTGCGTGCGTGTGTGATATGTATTATATATATTTATATATATATCATATATATAATAAAATACATATGTACGTGCATGTGTGTGTGTTGTGTGTGTATGTATTATATATATATATATATATATATATATCGATGTGTATCCGTGTCCATGCGTACACCGTGTGTGTGCGCGTTTATATATGCATATACGCAACTATATACATACATCCATCTGCATATATTTATATTTTGATCACTTATATCCATATCCATATCCATGTATCCATATATTGCATATATATATGTATATATATATGATATGTATTATGCTATATATAATGTACATATATATGACATTGCATGTGTGTGTGCGCGCGTATATATATACATATGCGTGACGTGCGTGATGTGCGTGTGTATATACATGTACATATATATATATAATATATATGTGTGATAATGTGTGTGTGTGTGTGCATGTATATACATATACATATACATAAAATATATATGTGTGTTGATGTTGATGTGTGTGTGTGTGTGATTGATTACACGGATATATATATATATATATATATATATATATATATATATATTATATATATATATATATATATATATATATATATATATTATATATATATATATATATATATATATATATATATATATATATATATAAATCACATACATATATATGTACAGATATAAAATATAAATATATATATAAGATTCACAAAAGGCACACGAACATCAAAACTCAGATGTAGCACAATAGCAGAATGATACATTCGCTCAAGTGGTGTAAGTATTAGTATAGTATGCACCCCTGACCAACGCCACCAACTCGGACTCCGACATAGCCATTTAAGAGATTTAACCCCTTTACCTGCAGGCGGCCGGTACTCAGGATTCACCTCTAGAATCTTCTGAATCAAATTATGCCTATCTTCCTCTAGCTTCGTCTTAGTTCGTTGCTCGCGTGTATTTAATCGCTTTCCATACTGATCATAAATAGGTTCGGGCGATGGAGATCTCTTGCTCACATCACTAGGAATCCCCAGATCCTCAGACCGCAATCTCTTGTTGACTTCCTCGATATTCAGGTGAAGGATATACGTCTCTTGCTGTGCAGCGGTCATGCCAGAGGGTATGTTCAGACTCACACCTGCCGTAACTGTCTTCTCCTCTTCACCGCCCCAACGACTTCGTTTCTTTCGCTTTCTGCGTTCTTCTCGCTCGGTTGGTGCAGCGGTAGGCTCTTCTCGTTTAACACCTCCAGATACAACGCCTATATTGCCAACTGTATCTGTACCACCATCAGTCACAGCTTCGACCTTAACTTCCGCAACAGCGGTTACAGCTTCGTCATTTACTGTTGTTTCAGTCGCATCGACCTTGACCTCCCCATCAGCTACCACTGTTTCGGTCACCGTTTCCACCACCACCTTCTTTTCTACTGCTTCAGCACCGCTAAAATCGTTGCTAACCACATCTGTTGTCGTTGTTGTTGTCTCGACGACCACCGTATCTTGCTTCACATCCACCTCCATCTCCTTAGTCTCGCCTGCATTCGTTGTAGCCCCACCCGCCTCCATCTCCTTCGTCTCTCCTGTGTTCGTTGCATCTCCATCTACCTTCATCTCCTCAGTCTCCCTTGCTTTCGCTACATCCTCATCCACCTTCACCTCACTCTCGCGTTCATTCGTTGCAGCCCCTTCCACTTCTATTGCTGTCGTGTCTTCTTGTGGCTCTGCGTTCACATCAGCCGACTTAGCACCTTCAGCATCTGTATCTATTAAGCTGATTTTCTCAGTAAGATTTGTATTCTTATCATCATCCCCCGCTACGATACCAGCATCCTCTTGCACCGTGTCAATAACTGGTTCAGCTACGGCTTCAGTGTCTTTAACCTTGCCAGCCTCATGCGAATCATTCACATCTTCGCCATCATCTGTGAGTTCGCCCACTACCTCTTCTTCGTCCACCTGTTCCTCTTCGACACTCGCAACAACCGTATCTTTCTCTTTCGTGTCAGCTGCATCAGCATCTACTGCACCTTTCGTGTCTTTAGGATCCTTCTCCTGAGCTTTAAGTTCTTCTACTACTTTAGCTTCCTCTACTACTTCAGTTTCCACCACTACTTCTGGTTCAGGTTCGGGCGTTGGTTCTTTGACAACCGCTACCTGCTCGGCAGCTGCGGCCGCCCTCGTTCGACGTGTCCGCATACTGACCCTGAACAACTAGCCGTTTGACAATACCACAGTAACTACCGACTCCGTTGTATACTTGTAAACACTTCCAAGTAGAGAAATATAGTGTTGTACCCTATCCTTTCGTGTGAAGATATATACGTACTGTACGTGGGGTGTGTGGTCTTTGATGTATGTATGTGTACTATATCTATGTGTGTCTGAACATAACAAACTTCAGTTTTTCTATTCTGCGTGCTTTTCATCAGTCTCACCACTCAAATAGAGAATTGCCCCTCTTGTCAGTGGCCACCCGCACTTGTCACACGCTCACTTTGGGTCAACCCTCATTCCGTTATGGTAGTTTGGCGAATACGTTAACGTAACCGTATTATGTTTCGGTAATAAACGCTACAACGGGAAAGTGGGAAGATATGGTCTGACTTACTAAACAGAATAGTTGGACTATACCATCATATAGATATTCTAAAGCTGCACCTCAGAACTCAACTATTGCACCTATATAAATGAGAAATCTGAAGTAAACGTTCAGTGTAGCTTTTATACACTACGCATTAACGTAAAACGTAATGAGGTTCGCTGGGTTTGGGCAGTGAGTTTTTTCGCTCTCGTGAAATACCTTTTTCCACGGAAAATCTCTGGAGATTTCCGAAATGCTCTAATCTGAAAATGTACTGTACATAAATACCTGGGTATTTAGTTTATGTGACAATACATCAAAAGCAAAGTTTATATACTTGTGTTTACATAAGTATTTACATACTACTACTTTTTTAGTCTGCACATAATGGTCTCTCTCTAGCACCAAAAAGCGTTCACAAAAGCGTCTCTTTATGCACAAAATATTACTTTTTATGTAAATATTACATCATGATGCTTGGCAGATATTTATTGCCCACGGGTCAAGTATATATTGACGCACGAATAGGATTCACTTCAGATTCGAGAGAATTGCTTTTGATTGCTGTCACTTGCCCCTTCTATGCACAAAACTGTGTGATGTTTAATGGGAGTCACAATGTTGGCGGGTATTTATCGCGCACGGCCTGATTAATTACAATAGATCGAACCTACCCAGACGTAGCTTTCTATTGCAGGTTCACACTTGAGTAAATATTGGCGTAAGTTTGCCTTTTCATGATACACAGTTCCGAATTGTGCACTGGCTAGGGATCAGTAGGTCATGTAGTGTGATTGCCTTTACTTCTATTTGAAAAAAAATCATTCAAGTGTGATTCAACCAAAATAGTAGCGTAGTTTGCTGAGTCGTTGCGTAGTTTACTAATTACTAGCTTGCGGTTTCGAATATGTATAGCAGAGAGATCATAAGGGTACCACCCCTTCCTGCATGTCTGACCATTAGGTACAACAAAGAATTGGCGTAATTATGGACTTTTATTCGAATGAGAGGTATCCTGTGTACAAACCCTTGTCTTCTTTTGCTATAAACGGTATTCGCTCCATAGTTGTGCACGCTTTACCAATGCTTTCCGCGTACTGTACGTGAGCTTAGAAAGTGAACGATTGTGAGAAATTAAGCTATCAACAGCACCGAGCTTACATGTGTGTTTGATAGTAAGACGTTGGCTTCAAGCCGAATTTCTGACATTAAATATGTTTTTGTGATATTACGATATCGAGTCGCCAGTACATCAGCTGTATGTTGTAGAAGTCGACGTCACAGATAGATTTCACAGCCGAAACATTATCAAGGCGTCAGACAGCTCGATTCGGTATCAGGATGGTATTCATATTGCAAGCTTTAAGTTCTTCTACTACTTTAGCTTCCTCTACTACTTCAGTTTCCACCACTACTTCTGGTTCAGGTTCGGGCGTTGGTTCTTTGACAACCGCTACCTGCTCGGCAGCTGCGGCCGCCCTCGTTCGACGTGTCCGCATACTGACCCTGAACAACTAGCCGTTTGACAATACCACAGTAACTACCGACTCCGTTGTATACTTGTAAACACTTCCAAGTAGAGAAATATAGTGTTGTACCCTATCCTTTCGTGTGAAGATATATACGTACTGTACGTGGGAGTGTGTGGTCTTTGATGTATGTATGTGTACTATATCTATGTGTGTCTGAACATAACAAACTTCAGTTTTTCTATTCTGCGTGCTTTTCATCAGTCTCACCACTCAAATAGAGAATTGCCCCTCTTGTCAGTGGCCACCCGCACTTGTCACACGCTCACTTTGGGTCAACCCTCATTCCGTTATGGTAGTTTGGCGAATACGTTAACGTAACCGTATTATGTTTCGGTAATAAACGCTACAACGGGAAAGTGGGAAGATATGGTCTGACTTACTAAACAGAATAGTTGGACTATACCATCATATAGATATTCTAAAGCTGCACCTCAGAACTCAACTATTGCACCTATATAAATGAGAAATCTGAAGTAAACGTTCAGTGTAGCTTTTATACACTACGCATTAACGTAAAACGTAATGAGGTTCGCTGGGTTTGGGCAGTGAGTTTTTTTCGCTCTCGTGAAATACCTTTTTTTCCACGGAAAATCTCTGGAGATTTCCGAAATGCTCTAATCTGAAAATGTACTGTACATAAATACCTGGGTATTTAGTTTATGTGACAATACATCAAAAGCAAAGTTTATATACTTGTGTTTACATAAGTATTTACATACTACTACTTTAGTCTGCACATAATGGTCTCTCTCTAGCACCAAAAAGCGTTCACAAAAGCGTCTCTTTATGCACAAAATATTACTTTTTATGTAAATATTACATCATGATGCTTGGCAGATATTTATTGCCCACGGGTCAAGTATATATTGACGCACGAATAGGATTCACTTCAGATTCGAGAGAATTGCTTTTGATTGCTGTCACTTGCCCCTTCTATGCACAAAACTGTGTGATGTTTAATGGGAGTCACAATGTTGGCGGGTATTTATCGCGCACGGCCTGATTAATTACAATAGATCGAACCTACCCAGACGTAGCTTTCTATTGCAGGTTCACACTTGAGTAAATATTGGCGTAAGTTTGCCTTTTCATGATACACAGTTCCGAATTGTGCACTGGCTAGGGATCAGTAGGTCATGTAGTGTGATTGCCTTTACTTCTATTTGAAAAAAATCATTCAAGTGTGATTCAACCAAAATAGTAGCGTAGTTTGCTGAGTCGTTGCGTAGTTTACTAATTACTAGCTTGCGGTTTCGAATATGTATAGCAGAGAGATCATAAGGGTACCACCCCTTCCTGCATGTCTGACCATTAGGTACAACAAAGAATTGGCGTAATTATGGACTTTTATTCGAATGAGAGGTATCCTGTGTACAAACCCTTGTCTTCTTTTGCTATAAACGGTATTCGCTCCATAGTTGTGCACGCTTTACCAATGCTTTCCGCGTACTGTACGTGAGCTTAGAAAGTGAACGATTGTGAGAAATTAAGCTATCAACAGCACCGAGCTTACATGTGTGTTTGATAGTAAGACGTTGGCTTCAAGCCGAATTTCTGACATTAAATATGTTTTTGTGATATTACGATATCGAGTCGCCAGTACATCAGCTGTATGTTGTAG
This sequence comes from Sphaeroforma sirkka, assembly GCA_001586965.3. Lineage (NCBI taxonomy): Eukaryota > Ichthyosporea > Ichthyophonida > Sphaeroforma > Sphaeroforma sirkka. Next base: position 37,748 of record LUCW03000055.1, on the reverse strand, counting down.
AAGTCGACGTCACAGATAGATTTCACAGCCGAAACATTATCAAGGCGTCAGACAGCTCGATTCGGTATCAGGATGGTATTCATATTGCAATGTACCATAGTGAAAGTTATTTCGATCACTATATATCATAGTATAAGCAGCGCTATCACAAGCCAGTAGTGCTATTCCTGTAAACCTATAGACTTATCGTTGCGCGCTCTCATTTCATGTGAGTTTCATACAGTTTTATTCATGGCATAACGACTGAGTGAAATCGGTCGTGCAGCAGGTGTATCTGCTAGCTTTACCGAGCCTAATACTAAATTGCTCTCCTGATACGGGCGAGTGTTACTTTCTATGGCTATGTTCGCTTGCATAAGACATTTCAAAGTGCTGATTTGTTATACGCGGATACTTCATGACTTCCACATAGTACAGCATTACCGGAATGTCCTTCGCATTGCAGAATATATCTTACGAAGCTCTGATTGAGGCAACTCGCATATGACTTCAGCTTTTGTAGCGACCAAGTGTATAGGCCTACAAGTCCACTTCGAGAATGCCCATTCTCCTTTACAATACACACCACAGGACACTTCTCGTACGCAGACACTGCGACTGCCTTTCTAGTCTTATTCTTTTCCAGCTAACTTATGATACTGTGCCGCGAGAGAATAAAGCATCTTGCCTTTCAAATATCCTTCATCTATGAATAGGTGGCAGATTGTTGCAATACAGTATGGTTCCACCACTAGTATCAATCAGGTGATCCCCACACTCAAGTTGCAAACATGCACCACACAACAAATAATAAATTCTATCTCGTCTGTGATTAGGACAGATATCCGAGCGATACAGTTAATGATGACTTGAAAAAACACAGCTCTTCAGTCTGACACTCCACTTGATGTTTGAAATTCGTGTTTGTGGTGCGATCAAGGATAGACTCCCGCACACAACCTCGCTCCATAGCATTCTTCCAACAGTTGACTGGCTGTGTCGGTAGATACTGTTGGCTAACAACTGAAGTTCCATATCAATTAATGTACCCATCGCAATACCGGGAATGTATTAAGGGGAAATTGAAATTGACCTCAAGCTAGATTACAAGTTCCTGCAGCTGTTCAGGACCCGTCGAAGATCTGACTAGATATAGACGAAGCCCATTCGTACATCAGAATCATCATAGCCGCCTGTAATGAGGAAGGAGTTGAGGACCAACTAGAGATTTAGTATACACAAACTCGTACGAATAGGGTAGACAGCGCAAACGTGTGGACATGCATTCTCCTTGACACTACTTTATTGATGCTCGTCTCATACATGGAAAATGTTAAGATTGTCTACACACTCCCGAAAGCGGGAATGAATACAATACCATGTAAATGAGGCCAGTTTTGGACTCGGAAATAGTACGGTGTGGGCCCCCTAAAACTGGACCAGTATGATAAATGCTCACAACGGTGGGTTTGATATTGTGATGAAGCAAAGTCAACGGCCGTGCTGTAGGCAGATCATACAACAGAAGGCATCGCTCAAACGACCAGATACACTTAGTTCGAACGAGCGCACATATATCGGCATTGCGACTGTGTCGCATCGTCATCCTCGGTGGTACGTACAATACCACGACGCTACAGGCACACCTGCATACTCCAAAGTAAGCTTGCACTACCGACAGATAAGATGCTCGCTTACACGAATGTATGTACAGCTGACGGACAACATGCTATCCACCAAACATACGGACTAACAAACAAACATACCTGGGGTGACTGGTATAGTATACGCGCCGGGAGCCCAGAGAACAGCACCAGCCATCCCTCTTTAGCCACCAGCTGTACGCCTGTCCGCATGAGCCCCACATGAGCGCCCAAGGTCAGTTGCGACCGTGTCTTCACAACATCAAAGGGTATCGTCACAGTACATGCTACCGCACCCGCAACTGCGCCGGTGACAACCGCTTCGTCCGGCCGCAAGTACGCGTTGTTGTTCGCGTCTACATCTGAGTATTGATCGCCTTCTGAATCACTAAATTTGTTTGCATTGATTATTATTTTATCCGCCGTTTGTTTGTACGAGTTCCAAAGGAAGTTCTTCTTTCCGGTGTCATTGTCCTGTATATCTGTCCCGTTGTGAATCACAGCATCCCCACCAATCCCTGTACCTACCCATTCCGTGCCTTCTTCTAAATTTCGTACTACCGCTGGAAATGCGCCCATATTTGACCCATCGGACTTTTCGATCGGGTACCGACCTACGCAATCCTTTGGGGATGCGGTCGAGGTTATGTTTTCGCATGACTGTGTATCTTCGTATGTATCTTGAGAGGTTTGATGCTGGTGTGTGTCTGGCGAATAACCTCTGGAAAAGACGTGTCTTTTCACTTCTTCATACACGAGGAAAAAGACCGCAGCATACGGTATCTCTCTGAACATGGTGGCAGAATACCTGTAAATGTACGAGTGTAAATGATGCGAGTGTGGTAAGTATGTGTGATTTAAGGCTGAGAGCGTTTATTTACATCTGTTAACGCGGACAGCCGAACAGTGAAAACTACCGCTCTCAGTATAATCAACTATTTAAATAGTGATACTAAAAAGCTCACCGTACATAGACAGAGCCGCTGGCAACCATGTCACCACCGCACACAGTGTAGACCAAGACAAGTGCAAGCGATGAAGCTTGCCCATTTATAACCTAAGCTCGGAAAATCGCGAGAGATGTGCGATGTGAAATGGCTCGAGGTATATTAACTTCAAGCATAGAAGAATACCACTTATAATTTAAAAAGTGCTGCATACAAAATTCTACTATGATTCAGAGATTTAGGCTAGGTTACATACCCTCGATAGAAGCCCTTCCACCCTTCGTTCTTGAGAACATTCTGTACAGCGTGAGTGAGGGAAACGTATGGCTCGTGCCTTCTGCTGCTGCACATTGCCTGTACCTGCATCCGGGTCTTCAACACTTCGAGAGGCACAAATATCATTGATGTGGCCAACTCCCCTGTACAGCCTCCCAGGAGATAGGTCACTCCTCCCGGCAGGTTTGTATGCTCGCCCAGGAAATATTTGGACTTCTATTAGCAGAGCAATATGTATCAGGGTGTTGGTGTATGTGTGAGTATATATGTAAGCGTAAGAAATCATTCTGGCCGAAGTATAGTCAAGCACAAACACGACACAATTGTTCTTGCAGCTATAGGATTGATATCATCGAATGGCGACTTTTTCCCCTAGGAGACACGGTAGCATAAACTCGTGAAGAATACCTGACTGTCGACATGAAAACTAAAGCTGGACTGCTGAGCACAGGCAGTATAAACAGATACCATTCTATGACTACTTTAGTGTGGTATTGGCGAGTGACGGATTTTCTTTCATAGACGCTTGTCTGACACCAAATTATCCGCCAGCGGCTGGTAGTGAACGTACAGATCGTAAATAACTCGCAATTATCGAAGTCGCCAGCAACGCTACATGATATCAGTGGCTCTGGTACATGTACAGAACGTTAAAGACTGGGGGAAGAAAGCACAACAAACCAATTAATCTGCTTCGGAGAGCACGCTTTTGCATCAATAGTATTAACTGCGAACATTTCCCAGTACACTATATACAAGCGATTGTGTGAATATATTTTATCTAATATATCCATAACTTAAGAAATACATGCTCACTTATGCAGTTCCGACATTAAGCGCATAATGCTCATTCCCCAGTGTGTACATGTTTGTTCTGTAACCAGCGCCGTCACATGTCTAACGGTCTATAAAAAACCTAACAATGTGCAAACAAAGTCGAGAGTACAAGGCTTACACTCCAGAGACGTGCCAATGACACATAATGCTCGCTTGGGAAGATATGCCTGTGTGTGTATCGCTCAACTATAATGTATTGTAGACAAACGTTGCATTGATCACACAGATTTATATTCTGAGATCTATTTACGGTTGAGACATAAGCAAGGGCTGCAATGCACGGCACTTCAAGGAACTCCAATGGGCGAGATGGTTCGAATATATTGGTGACGCAATACAATCACATAAAGACGGTTAGTTGATGAAAATTGCATGTACACAGGATCGACGAGCACCAGTTACTAAGCCGATCAATACATAGACTACCTAAAGTGTACTAAAACCTTACATATTCAGTACATACAAGTTAAGATTGATGCGTGAGGAAAAAAACACATACATAAGGAAGAAAACAAATACATACGGGAAAATACCAAACAAGTGTCAAAGACAATTTCATATATACCTCATATAATCAAAACTATAGCACCAATTAAAGACTAAATTTATGGACATCATACACAGCCACGATAAGTATATATTTATATTTAAATATGTGCAAACAGCCGTAGGCAGAAAAGCTGGTAAAACATGCAACAAGTACAGGATGATAGTTACCTCGTACGACCAAAAATACAGGACCGAACATAAGCTCGCACTCGCAACCGTCGCCGAAAGACCTCCGTAGAAGCCCCCAATCCCTTCACTTTTCAAGATCGTCGAGAATGCATCCACCGTATTCCTATATGTAGCAGACGGTGATTGCATGCGAACCTTCACGGTATCTATCGCGTGACATGCTGTATCGCTGGTGACACCAGCCAGAGCGCCTGCCAAGGCTACCTCCCGGAAATGGGGCCGATGAGCTACCCTCACGTCCTGGTTCATGATATACTGCCGCACACCTACAGAACGAATGTATGTGCGTAAGTAGACCAGCTATATTCACTCTATTTAAATCATTTTGGTCCACCTGTGTGCTATGTACTCTGTAATACCGTGGACCACTGTAGAATATTTAAAAATACATTGTGTTCATAGATTGTTCATTTCTATTTATAAACATATTCCTTTTTTATGGAAATAAAATCAATTACCAAACGGCTTCAATATACTATTATCCACGTGAATGGATGTAGGATTATCATGGTTAATACTTAATAGTGGATTTGTAGATGACATAGCCTGCTAAGGTCTTGTATTTATCTCGGTGTGTAGTTTAATGATTGCGGTATACCTTTGTTGTAGAGCATAGATATCAATCGTTAGTATAGAGCCTGTGATTGTTGCATCATGGCCAGGAACAAATCCGGACCCCCGGGCAATAACAACTCAGCACGCGTGACTGCAGAAAATTATGAAGCGACACGACAGCCTCGGCAGAAAAAGTCCCGTGTTGACTACGAGTTGACCACTGTTAAATTAGAAGCCGCACCTTTCCGCGTCGTCGGTTTTCCCAAAGGTACGCATGCGTAAGGATCAATCATGCACATGTGTGTTACCTTTTGCGTGTATCACTGTCTCTATTACCTATATGTATATATATATATATATAAATATATATATATATATATATATATATATATATATATATATATATATATATATATGCATGTATGTATGTGTGTGTGTATGTATATATATATATATATATATATGTGTGTGTGTGTGTGTGTGTGTGTGTGTCATATAAATAAATAATATATATATATATATATATATGTGTGTGTGTGTGTGTGTGTGTGTGTCCATATAAATATATACATATATATATATGTGTGTGTATGTTTTTTTTGTGTCTGTTTCTCTGTGTCCAGTGCGTCCATATACATATATATCTGTGTCTTTATCTGTGTCTGTGTAATATGGTGTATATAATGATAGATGTATGTATGTTTGTATCTTTCCATCTGCATGTGTGTGTGTGTGTGTGTGTGTAAGTGTATGTGTGTATGAGTATCAGTAGGTGCATGCGCGTATGTATATATGTATACTAATAAATGTATGTATGTTTATTTATATATATATATATATGTGTGTGTGTGTGTTTGTGTTTGTGTTTGTGAATTTGGTGTATTACTCGTGTGTTTTTGTATGTATGTATATATATTTGTGTGTGTGTGTGCGTATGTGTTTTCCGTGTTTAATTTTATGTACGTATATATTCATGCAATATATATACTTACTTTTGAATATAAGTGTGTGTGTTTTTTGAATATATATATATATGCGTGTGTGGGGGGGCCGGGCGGGGGGGGTCATGTGTGTGTTTTGTGTATGTGTATGTATGTATTGTTTTACGACCATGTCATTGTTTTTGGTTTTCATTCAGTGGTATTTATTTAGGTACTTTAAGTAGAGCCCTTGATATTTGTGTGTATGTGCGTGTGTAGACAATGTTTTTATATTTTATGTAAATTATGTTACATTTAATCGGTCTTAGACCGAAAGCCTTTGTTGAGGAATTTGCAGTGTGAATGAGGGTGGTAGTTCCGTGTATTTTTAGAACGAATTAAAGACTAACACGAAGACACGTGCAGAACCTATTTGGCTTGTTGGTAGATAGTTCTTGTTTCTTGACAATGTGCGCTTGTGTATCTTCCGCCACTCTCACTCGATCTCGATTTAATCTCATACTCTACAGCATGTGTATGTATTCCTTCAGCCATATCTACTTGGTGTGCGCTTGTACTCGTGTCAATCATTATAGGGGTATAATTCCTGTTGAAAATAGCTTTTTATTTTGTTCTGTAGGTATTCCACAGAAAGAGCTTTTTGAAGACGGTGATTCCGCTGCTACATTCAATCTACATAAGCATGCTAACGGAAGAAGAGAGGTCATCGTGGGCTCTTCGGAGGTATTTTATGATTTCGAATGTTTCGTTAGATCATGCTGTCCGCCTTTGGTTATCTCAATGGGTCCAAAAGCAGTGTCTTCCAAAAAAAACAGGTGCTATAATTGTGTTACAAAAGCGAGCCTTGTAGATGTGATGAGTCTCGAGAGGGAGAAATGAGTATGATCCTGAGATATTATTTTTGTGTTTATTTACTTTGCGGAAGCGCAGGAATGGTCGATCGCCTTACATCAAGCCAATACATTTCTATAAAAAGTTCGACTTGACACTTACTATGCGATCTTGGCTTCCTCTATCGCCATTGCATCGTGTGCTGACAAACTAACTTGCTCTGCAGAATGTCGAGTTCTACGGCCAGAATTACGGTCATAGCGAAAAATCATCGAAGACCCGTAGGTTCGCTGTGGGTGTAGTAAATCCTGACACAGGTATCATAAAGATCTACGAAGCCGGGCACATCCCCCTGGGCCAAGTTCCTAAGAGTCTGAAGATCTCGACCATCACGGCCGACAATAACTTACAAAGTCGCGCCACCACTCAGAGAGAGAAGGACGCCGAGTACTTTGCGGCCAAGACCACACTGGTGGAGTCGTACGGAGGGCGCAAGAACCTCAGGAAAATGCAGGCTCGTCAAAGGAATCAGCTGACCAGCGCGGCCATCACAGACGTGCAAGGTATCGCCAAAGCTGCGCTGAAGGGCTTCGAACAGTTCACTAAGGAAGACACTCAGGTGCTGCTGGATGCCAACTTGCCTCTGCCACCGGTCAATGCCGAGGCTACCAAGCAGGAAGAGATATATCAGTACGATTCTCTGATCACTCCCAAAGAGTACAGGGCTCTGGGCGAGCCATCTGAGGAGTTGCTATCGGTAGGTCATGTACTTGTATTGATACTTGTTCACCTGATAAGTCCAATATTTCTGATAATTGAATTTGTTCGCAGACGCTTAATCGAGGGCTTGAATTGAATTGAGTGTCCGGGTTCGGCTTAACCCTTGATACTGTGCCCTTATTGCTTGGCGTAGACTCATTTTGGGTTGAACGTCTAACCTCTAACATGTCAAGTCATAGATGACCGCTACCTAACTATCCACCTTTTTTACCCATGCAATCTTCCTCTCTGCCTGCGCCTACCCAACTGCAGTCCTCGTTAGAAGATGTGCAGGATATGTCTAAGAACAAGTTCTGCTGGTACAGTAAATTTGCGCTCAGTCAAGCCATGCGAATGCCGGAGAAGGGACAATGGCGTGTCAAAGTAGGTGGTTGCGTTTTAGTCACCTTTAGCTTTGTTGGTATATCTTATCTTTGAAAACCCCGAAGGCTAGCTACTCCAGTGTGTCGTTGTGAATGATTTTCTGGCGGTATCAAATATCTCTTGCTTCAACGAGCACGGTGATAACTTGAATTTTGATAATGGAGAACGGTCCTCCCAATGTTCTGGATTGTTTGAGATTGCCCTCAAGATCACCAAATCGTGAAACAGAGTAGGTTGAATTGGACTCCTCATTCAGTCTACATCGCACATTTTTTACAGATGGCCCGTACGATTATATATATACAATATCTTATGAATATCTACAACAACAGCAAAAAATTGCATGACGACTCGTGGCATTTGGTGGATATTCCCATGACCATCCGGGATCGTATTACTGACACTTTCACAACAGTTGAGGTAGGTTTTTTAAATGCGCGATAATTGTATTACATTCAAGCTATATACAGATTTTGTATAGGGTACTATTATGTGTTTTACTTATTTTTCTCTGCGTCTACTCAGTACACGTGGACTCATGTTATGCTTGACTTTATTTATTTAAGCAGTATGAACGTAAACCAGCATACTTGCATATAAAGTAAATGTATGTATATGTAAAACAGCATGGCGTCAACCTTACCTATTCTTTTTCATAAATTCAATCAATTGAGAATCATAGTATACGTACTCACAGATGCGCATGTTAGTATATGCAAGAAACGCAAACATCTCTCGGCGCTAGCTCATACTCTGTGTCGAATAATTATTTTTTTGTCAGATGGATGGAGCAAAGAAGAAGTACACCCTGTCGAGTTACCAGCACGATCTGGTGTGTTTTACTATCCTGTTATCTTTAGCCAGCCATTTATTTTGATACATATTTTGCCGATTCGACCTTGTTAAGTCGTATGGTTTCACAATGAATTTTAACCTCGTTCCCATTTACAATGTATCATTATTGATTTGTACAGCTCGCTGCACACATCTGTGCGTTATCCCTGCACTTGACTGATTTCAGCTTACCATACAAGGATCTTGCCAAAGATCTCAGGTATGTTCTTGGTGAATCAATCGCCTTCTCAGTTTATGCCGCAAGGCCTCACTTGAGTACTTACGTGTATGCATGTGCGTGTGTGGGGTACCGTGGTGAAGCAACATATTCCACATTGCACTCTCGATTGCTTTTCGACCTTCAGCATTCTTGCTTCGGGAAAAGAGTTCTTATCCACGTACACGGGAAGTATGTTTGTATCTCTTGCTAAGCTTTCTGTCTCTTTGCCGCTACCTTTTCCTGGGCTCTGTGTTGCATTGCACTACAGGCTCACCCTACCGAGAATAAAGTCACTTCTGAAGACCATTGGTTGCGGATTGAATGCCAAGGATGGTACCGCCCAGCTCATATACCCCCTAAAACTGCCCAAATTAAATATGCGGCGCGGTGTTACACAGTAAGCTACCAGGCATGGCCTCTGATTAGACTCAATAAATTTTATCTCACACCGCTGCCTTTGTTTCTCTGCGTCGAAATGTATCGAGCTAGCAAGAAAGGATATACCGTGTCGCGCTGACCATTGTATTGCGATATGTTCGCATGGCTCATCAATAATGGCAGTTGTGGATCCGTTTTTGTGTCCTATGTCACTTTGCAAAATACTGGTCTAATCGCAAACATGAACTAGACTGTGATGTCCCAAGACCTATATACTGTCCAGACGATCTCTCCGCGCGCACAAATTGGAAGTAGGCGATCACATCTCCTGTATATGTTGATTGTAGATGCATGGCTATGACGACGATATACTTGCATTGGTGCTCTTCATATTGTATCGAGGCCAGATGGAGCAGAACAGGCGCACACAAATAGTGGTGTGCGCATCGCAATCAGCCGGTCCTGTCCCTCACGTATTGCTTCCAATGCCTATGATCGAGATCCTCCAGACTATCCAACTCAGCGATCAGGACTAGATACTGCAAATGGAGCCCCAGTGATATTTGAGTGTGAGTAACCCCCTCAAAGTACAAGTTCAGACTGCCATTAGACAATTAAAAATGTTTGGGTATGGTGCGAGGACACTCCTTTTAACATGGGTTGAGAATTTGCACACATCAGCGCCCGAATCATAGACATGACACTTATTAGGCTCTCAATGTATCCACAATTCCATTCGTCACGTGGTGCAAAGAAGTGGTACAATACCTTTGCTAGTCGCTTGAGTGTATTGTCGGTGGCCCTGTTGACCATCGCATCGCGGAAAGGCTTGATTCTCAAGCCGTTCTGAGGATTCATCAGAAAATTTCTTCGTATATCATCGAAAATTATAGTTTGTTTCGAGTTATAGAATTCCGGGAATTTTCCCCTGTGCGAAACGCAGGATAGAGTAAGTTTAGCAAATTCGCCCTGGCTCGAATTACGAAGCTTCTCATGTGTAATACTCAAAGAATTACGCTTCGGTCCACATTGTTGACCGAAATACGTGCCTACAGGCAACTCTTTAAGACGATACATACCAAATAACACCCAATGCCTTGGTGTTCACCACCCCCCTCTTAGCTGTCTCGACGGAAATCATAGCTCGTGCGCATAGCAGAAATGAAACTGTTGATTCGTTGGTTTTGGACGAAGAAAGAAAGCTGCTGAGTCGCAATACACTTGGGCTCAGTACATATTGGCTACGAATCCATAGCACTACGACCATGAATGTAAACAATGTTTGTCGACAGGCAGCTGGCATACTTTTATAGCTCGGATTGTTCAGCACACCCAGTAGTCTCATTTTCGTTTCCACCCAGTTCATACCCGTCGCAGCTGTAACGACCCGTGAATTTGAAAGTTGTGTCAGTTCATCATAACATTTAGGCATCTACCAGCAACCACGGGCAAGCGAAAGCAACCAGACTATGAGCAGCAACTACAACTGATACAATCCGAAGGCTTTAAACCTCCGCTCTTATCCTTAAAACTTGATATGAACGCAGAAAGCCACCTCTGCAATTGCATAGTTCACACCAACCTGCCCGAAGATTGATATCGGATTTTCAAATCACAATATGCATTACAACCATAAATTTTGTATTCATAATACAGTAAACTCACACCATATGACGATATCATAGTAGTCGTAGGCGGCTGCGAGAAATTCGTGGAGGTATGGCCGCATCAGATGATGGAAGGACTCAACTGTAACAACAAAGTTTGAAATCAGGATGAGTACACTTTTCCGCAGAATCAAAGCCAACTCAAAATGAATGATGCCAGTCCCCACCACGACCACCACACCCGCCACCCCTAGCGTAGTGCGATGATGTAAATTATTCGAATAGTGAAATGAAGTACACCAGGGATCAAATTGCTCGCAGCAGAAAAAGTGCACATGAAGCGTAATACCTACGGATCTGTGATCAAACAGTGTATAGTCCACATCGAGCACAAGCAGCTTCTTTCCTTTCCTCGGCTCTTGGAGAACCTGGGTTGATTAGAGAAGTGACACCAAAAGAAATATTGAGGCTAAATCACGAAAAGCGCAGTATTGGAACGAGTGTAAACAGCTTCACCAAATACAGTTGATATGCACTTACATCGATTTTATATTGTTCCACTCGCCTCTTGATCTTCTGCAGGTTCTCAGTTCTATTGAGACGAAAGAGGAACACAATAAATATATTCTAGTTTCGTGATAGTACTTGTGGACAGTGAACACAAGGTTCCTTTTTACAAGCGAAAATTCCCATGATGGTGAAATGTGTCTCGGTCTCGATGGGATGATACTAATACATAAAATTTAATAACACCGTGCTTATTAAAGTGTTACGCAGGCACACATCACAAATAGCATAAGGCAATACTAGGTAGAATTCAGACAAACCTCTCCACGACAGCAACGACCTCACTGTCGATCTCAAAGTCATTCACAACATTGTCATCGTAGTTCTGTTAAAGGCAGGTGATAAAAGCAAGAAATAGTTATATCCCGAGGCATAGAAGAGCACTAGGTCTGTATCTACTGCCCTGCCAAGGATAGCCAAAATTGGGCATGAGCGCCTGTGGGGTAGCAAACACAGATTTGAGACAGTTCGATGTGAACCAAAACACATCCAGCATTATTGAGAGGCGCGCGAGATGGACCACAGAAAGCGAGCGTCTGGACTTATTTTAGTTCCGTACTCACCTCCTCCGGAGTAACGGCTATGTTCTCAGGCCGTGTACCCATCATCATCACCTTCGATCCTGGTTTGATACTTAAGGTCTGCAATTGGGCATCATCGGGCGCTGGCTTTCCTACAAGCGAAAAGTTTGTGACAAACAACAGCAATTATTATGCATACCCAATCCTTCGATAGATCTGGTAGATTTGGAGTACTCTCATACGCTTCGTGAACATACACGTCATAGAAACCACATACGAAATATAGTATCTAGAGAGAAGCGTGTTGTAACCGATTTACATCCCTCCTAGTGAGAAAATGATGTATACGTACCTAAATCAATCGAAGTTATACACAATAAAGTGCCAAACTCGCATCGTCAACCAAAACCACACTGATCAAATTTAGTTAATCATTATAAGGAGTTCATTCGTGTGATAAATGTGATATAGGGATTGGTCAAAAAATGTTCTATACGCGTGTACATGTGTTCAGATAGAAGTGCAAAGGTGTATACTGAAGACAAGCTGAATATGTGTACAAGCATACATCGAAATACACTCCAAACTTAGCCCAACCCCTCGGTAAATGGGAGCACTCCAACAACAATGCCTCTGTCAAACGTGCAACTAAATCAGATACGCGTGTAGCCTTTTATCAAGACATACTCAGAGGTCTGTTGATTACAGCTAATAATAGACCCGTCAGATACACATTAACTCACAAAGCCCTAAAGCAACGTTGGAAAGCCTTTTGTTACCCGCACACGGTTTTACTTGGGCTTCAGTATTCTCTGTGGATGTGTCTCTACCCCCGGTACATAATTTATAACAGAGCCTTCGTACACGCAAGCAAGCATATAACCACCGACAGATACCTAAATATTTTGCTACCCACATACTATTTAATTTCAACCCCAGTATTTTCTGTCGATGTGTTTCTACCCCTGTCAACTGGGCCACTTCCACCTTGAGATCCTCAACTGTATCTGTCCCTAGCATGTCGATTGGATACTCAGAGCCATTCCACTTGATGATAAAGCAAACAGACTCAGAGGACGACACCATGTCTTCCATTGTATCTGGTGGTGTTGCGTGTGCACTAGAAGCTAAATAAACACAGTACCTCGAAGACATAACAGTTATTTTTACATGCTCTTGGAAGTTAAATGTCAAGAGAGATAAAAATATGTGGTCTGTGATTCTGTGGTGAAAAGCCAAATGATTTGTGTCATTGCTTTTCAATCGAGTCAATACCGAACATCCTAATGCGTTGACATTCCTTAAAAGTAGTTGACAGTTGACACTGCAATATTTACATATTAAAAACTCCGTAGGAGAAAAGTCAAATGACTTATGGCTATCAGTACCGAACATTCTGACAATCTGACACCAATTGGTGTCCGCCGCCAAAAATAGTATGAATGTATGCACAATGTGATGAGAGGCAAATGAGGATTGGGTATGTAGAAGTAAAGTAAATAAATATGTATCTCCATCTATCAATAAGTTGAACGATCAAAGCTTCTACCTGTGCACAACTGTAGTGTAATCATCGACAAAGTGTCTATCTGGAACAATGTTAACCCTCCGCAGATTAACGGGGACTGGATGCTTATCCAATGTAGCTCGAGCTAGTATACCAGAAGTATGGGGACAAGCATGTCGTGGACGCCCTCAGGACATATGTGCTGTACTATCGGTGCGCACTATGTCTGGTTTTAGAGACAGAAAGAAGAAAATGATGAAGAAACTGAAAACAGACGACAAATATCGAGCTGAGCAGGAGCAAAGAGCGGCCAAGCAGTCTGCAGAGACTGTGGTGGAGATGGAAAAGATATACAAACAGCTGTCAATTGGACAAGTGGGTATGCGTTGGAAATATTTACCCAGATTTATTTGTTCTGATTATGATATCTTATTTGTACTTAAGTGGATCTAATTGAGGATTTAATGTTCGCAGTTAGTGTCATAGAACCTACAAATTGATTATAGTATCTTCATGTATATGCACTTTTATGTCTGGAAGCAGCACATCAGTTATTTGAAATTAATTACTTATATATATATATATATATATATGTATGTATGTGTGTGTATGTATATGTATGTGTGTGTGCGTGTGCGTGTGTGTGTGTGCGTGTGTGTGTGTGGGTGGTCGGTGGGTGGGTATGTATGTATGTATGTATGTATGCATGCATGTGTGTGTGTGCGTGTGTATGTATATATATATATACGCACACACAACGCGGATGGGTGGATGATGCGTGCGTATGTATGTATGTATGTGTGTATGTGTATGTATTTGTAGCATTTATCGTACGCATATATACATATATATATATATATATATATATATATATATATATATATATATATATATATATATATATATATTATATATATATATACATTGATGCATGTGTGTGTGTGCGCGTGCGCGTGTGTGTGTGTGTGTGAATGTATCTCTATATATATATATATATATACCACTATACCACTATTATACTATCATACTATTATTATTATATTTTTACACCGATTTAATATTTTATGTGAGTGGATATATTATTAGTGTCTGTGTAGGTTATATACACATGTTTTTTGTGTTTGTGTTGTGTGTGATATACATATGTATATATAGATATTTGTGTGTTGTTGTTTTTGTGTGGGTGTTGTGTTTGCTATACATATGTATATATAAATATTTGTGTGTTGTTGTTTTTTTTTTGTGTCCAGCGCGCGCATGTCTGTATTGCTCTCTGTGCCCTGTATGTGTGTCTGTGTGGGTTGTATATATATATATGTGTGTGTGTGTGTGTATTTTTGTGTGTGAGTATGTGTGTGTGTGTGTATGTATATATATATATATATATTAAACAAACACACATTGATGAAAAATGCTCATATTTTTTTTCAAATATTTTCATGTTATGTATCCATATGTATATATGATATGTACATGTATGTATCTGTATTAAGTTTATATATATGCGTGTGTGTGTGTGTATATATATGTTTATTACTATTTCTATTTAGATTTATATTTAAATTTATATTTATCTTATATCTGTATATATATTGCTATTTCGATTTATATTTGAATTCATATTTACCTCATATCTGTATTTGATATATATATATATATATATATATATATATATATATATATATATATATATATATAACTGGATTTGCGTGTTCGATTTGCTTGGTTGAGAAGGGTTTTTATAAAGTTGTGAGAAGCATGATTGTGGGTAGGTATGCTACCTACATGGAGAGATCGTGTGGGGATCCTTAATACGGGGCACAAGTAGATGTCCTGAAGCATTTTACTACACAGCATGCAGCGACTGGCAGTATCACGCCGGCGCCTAGGTTCTTGCCACCCAATGTGTCCAATTTTGAGATGTCTACAGCTAGACGAGTTGGTTGGCCAACTTGCATAACCGTAGATATCACTATATATATATATATATATATGTATGTATGTATGTATATATATATATGTGTGTGTGTGTGTTGTGTCTGTGTCTGTGTGTCTGTGTGTCTGTCTCATATATAAATATATATATATATATATATATATATATATATATATATATTGTGCGTGTGCGTGTGCGTATGCGTGTGTGCTTGCGTGTGCGTATGTGCGTGGTCGTGTACATGTACATGTACCTGGGAACGTATAATCGCAGGTGATTGGATGGACCGTGACGTGTGTACAAGTTTGGAATATTGAATTAACTATTAACTCTGTATGTTTCCTAATTACTTCCTGTTGTGTCTTGTATTCAGTTGACCCATG
The DNA here is from genome assembly GCA_001586965.3 of Sphaeroforma sirkka. Classification (NCBI taxonomy): domain Eukaryota; class Ichthyosporea; order Ichthyophonida; genus Sphaeroforma; species Sphaeroforma sirkka. The sequence goes on along the minus strand of LUCW03000055.1, from coordinate 21,905 downwards.
GGTTCCCGCGGAAGGCAACTTAAGGAAACCGATTTACACCATGGAAGGGCTGACGCAGAGATGGATCAGATGTAAGCAGTTCTTCTCCACAACCCTTGGTGTTGGAATCGTGAAGAAGAATTTGAGTGGATGGAAACCAATGGAGTTTGCTTTGCACACTGAGCAGGTATATCTAATTGCTCGTGCCTTTCTGTAGCTTTGTGTGTGTGGCGTAATACCGTTCGGAAAGTGAATACGCTTGTTTATCGTTGCATTTCACTCCTTATCGGTAGACTAAAGTGTGATATCGTCGGCTAGTTGGTAGTCCGTACTGGAGATATGCCCATGTCAGTTAACCAATATTAGTCAACTTTGTTATTACTCGTAACTTTATTATCCTTTTTCGTTGCATGGGATGGTCGCGTTACGACGTACTATCTGTATGTACACGTTTTCAATACCGCCAGTTGTGATAGACTTAGCATCGATGTAGTTTCTTATTCAGAAGTTTACTCTTTGCGTATCTCGCAGATTATGATCGCTCTCAATACGGCGCTGGTGAACAAAGATAGACAGTCCTTGTCTCTACTAACAACCGGAGATGTGTACCAGGTATGTACTTGATTCTGAATATACCAGCTTCGTTCTATCTCTGATTGTGAACGAGACCATAGTAGTAAAATATTGGGTAAGCCTATGACAGGGCTCGGGCATATATTGAAACTGAAACTCTTGTTCTGCTTTAACACGACCACAGAAAATCACAAAAGCCTTCAGTACACCGAGGAAGCACCAGCTAGTCTGGAAGATCGAGAACCAAATAGATCGACCCAAAATGGTGAACTGCAGAGTTTTGGAACTTCAAGGGAAGGGCAAGTTCTGGTGCCAGGCTACTGTGCGCACGAAGAATAGAATGGTGAGTAAAGTTCCTACGCTGTAGTTCGTACTCGTCAATCCTTCAGATACATTGTTCGGCTGGAAGTGTATACAGAGCGTCTTAATTTGGGAAAGTATCCCTCCGCTGCTGGCCGTGCGATCGCACCTCTAGTGTTTTGGGATTTTCGTTAGCGAACATAGCATCATCGCAAGTATCAATTCATTGGTCTGTACTCCATATTGCGTAAAATTGTCCTAAACGTGTTCTGTCGAACTAACCTTGATCCATTTTATTTTTAATCATGCCCCCGTCTCGCAGACGTACTCCAATATACCAGAGTTCTTGAACGTTTTTGCGGCAGAAAATGTGAAGCAGAACGCTTCAAATGACACTTCAACCGCTGACGTAACCGACTTTGTCGTCGTGGAACGAGACTTAGAGAACCCAGATGGTGTGTGGCGTGTAGCTGGCAAGATAGTGGGGGGTGATCCTGCAAGGCCCCAGGTAGCGCGTTCCAACTAGTCAGTATCGATCGAGGACGCCATCTGTTGGTTACAGGATTCGATGCTAGGGGTACGATCTTGGAGAATGAAGAAACGAGGAGTGGTAATCGAACGATTTATGTGAGAGTCACCCGCGAATCACTCGCCTTTGGTATCTACAGTGATGGTGGATTGGTGCCAAAAGCACCGTCAGAGACAGCGGGTGACCCGGACTACCCGTCTGTATCGTCAGTAGGAGGATCAGCGGTCTAAGGGGAACTAAGCTAGGACTGCTCAATTGTATTTAGATAGATTTCCCGTATTGCTCATTAGTTATTTTTTGAAATATGGTATAATCTGTAATAAAGGAAAGAACGCACAGCGCCGTGAAAGAAAGAAACGTGTAACTACTTTAACTGTAGAAGTTTAGTGTTGGAAATCGAACCTATGAAAGTAGTGTGCACATACCATGCTGTAACAACAGAGCATGTCCCTCTGGATTAGGGTCTCGAGCAGAATTCAAGTTTCTAATCGTCGTAGCGGAAATCGTTAAATTGGTGCAGACCTTGAACCAGAGGGCCATGACAAGAGATGCCGAGGTATAAAAAGGACGTTCTTGGAAGAAAGTAATGCCGAGACAACAGCAATACTAAAGGCTACTGTCATACAAGTTACGCCACATGCAATATGATGTGATACTAAATGAGATGCAGAGATGATTGTATAGGCTACTGTCATACAAGGTGCTCCACATGCAGCATGATGTAATATTAATGAGCGGCAGTATATCATAGCACTGAGAACGAAGCGACTCTACATCAAGAATATGAAGCCTAATAGCACACTTCTGTGCTACAGACCTAATTCTCATTTCCGACGTTAATTTGGGTAAAAAAATCCTATTGTCCTCTTGAGTCGTCGGATGCGTCACTATTAAAGATAGTAGTAGCACCTTGTCAAATTTAAATCCAACTCTTACTTCATTCGTTAGACACCCTCTCGGTCTTATTCGTGTATTATTTGGCACGGTTCGGACCCCCTTTGGACGAATTGATATTCGAACCATAATACTCTTAGATATCGCACTCCGCAATGGAGAAAGCGACACCGCGACATCTATCCTTCATTAAATAAGTGTCGTTGGATATCTGCATGTTCTGTCCATAATATCCTCCATGTTCTTACTCTACTTTACGAAACTCCACAACATAACGCTCAATTTATATTTGTAGAACATTGAACATCGGCTCAGCGACCGCTCAGCTCAACCGTTAGTGTTGACGTGTTTAATTTGAGCCTTATACGTAGTTTACGAAAGCGTATAAAGACACATACACCATATCGTTCATGACTCATCATGAAGAAGGGTTTCTGCAACGGTCGTGTATCCTCGGCTAGATGCACACCAACAAAGCACGTAAGAGCACTTCCTACGCAAGCTCTAGATTGTAGTGCACAAGCAGATACTCACGCTTGTTACCCGTTACCCATTGCATAATACCGACGAAAGTTGTGAGTGTACCAGTTAATTGCATCTATAACCAAATACTGGCGCGCAACCATATACGCGCTTGTCTTACGGCGTTAAGCGCACAGCGCTTGTCTTGCGGCGTAAAGTGAACACGTATTAAGCATACACTTATACAGTCATACGCATACGGATACACAGGCACAGTCGTATATCCGAAGCATTGTGTGCGCACCAAATAAGTACAAGAAGATGATAGCAAGACCACATATCTAGCGCCAAGCCTGATGTGAAAGCACGCCTGTGGCGGATGGAGACTCACTAACGACCCACTCCTAGATTAACGAGAAACTGAGCCGTTTTGCCATACCCGAATTGTAGATAATAAGCTCCAATTAATGCCTCTATCACGTCGCCAGCTATTTTCGATTCTCGCGTGATTACGAGTTTGGTCCTCACAAACGGCAGATATGAAGTCGCAAATAATCCGATGGATTGATTGGCAACGATTCTCGACTTCTCGACCGTCAATTCTCCGTTGTTCATCTGTTCGTTCTCGGTATACAACTTCTCGGCCGCATACAGATCCAGTACCGCATCCCCCAGAAAAGCGAGTCTCAAGTAATTTTTACCGTCGGCACCCGTGTGAGATGGATGTGTGAGTGCTTCGTTGATTAATTCTCTATCTACGTCCGCAAATATAGGGAACTCCTTCTGGAAATCCAGACCCTTGTCCCGCTCTTGCTGAAGTTTGTCAGCAATAGAATGCCACATGTTGTCTGCATGGACAGCGTCGACATTATCCGGTCGAAGCACTGGTGTCAAAGGTGATACATACAGGCTCGCGTTGACCAAAATCTTATAATAGTAAGCCATACACTCAGCGTCAGGCTTCCCGCATATTACATTAGCTAAAGGTTCATAGCCCGAAGACCTATTAGTCCCGAATTTCTTTCCCCACCTTTGCGTCTCGCCGCAGTCACGACAGACACGCATGATAGTAGATCCCCTGTAAAACGGTATAAAGCTGTGGTTAAACTGTCTGGAGCATGGACCAATGGGCTCAAGTCCCTGTCGTTTTCTGCTGCCCCATTCGTGTCCCCTGCGTTGTATTTGATGACAGACCGTACAGAAAAATCCGTTCGTAGTGCCAACTTCAAGAAGATCGGTCCAGTTATGCGGTTTCGCTGCACCTGACTGTTCTTGGACCTGACTCGTTTCTGCAACCTGTGCATAAAGCGCGTTGATGTGACTTCGGTCATTCATATGCAAACTTTGAGACGCTGTACTTGCAGACCATCGCAGCTGGGACGGTGCTTGCGAGCCTTGTGAAGACCCCTTTGCATACTTTTGCTTGTGAAATAAACCCTTAGCATCTTTTGGTGCTGCATTTAGAAATACTTGCCTCTGGAACGGTGTATTATCTGGTTGAGGACCGGCTGCTGGATGCATGCCTCGTTCCGCTTGCGTCGGTTCCTGGCGTACACCAAAAGTATTGAGCGTCAGTGCGCTCGTCGAACTTCGACCGTCAATGTGGGTAGACGCAAGTTGATTCTGAATTTCGATTACGGAAAAAGGATTGATTGTCGAAGAGGGATCTGCCACCGACTTCGTACGGGTATAGAATACTGTGCCATTAGAGTACCGAGGTACTACCTCTTCCACAACCACAGCGCCATGGGAGTTTATATCGGGTTGAACAACGGGTGTTATTGATGCGGCAGTTTTTGATGGTTCGTCGACGCTATCTTGAATTTCGGCATTCAGTGGATCAGGGCTAGCCTCCTTGTCTAACCCCGACATAACTCTGCGTAGTGAGTGAGAGAATTGACCATCCCTTTATTAGAGCGTTCTCTATGCGTTGTTCCTCTATATGACCTAACTCTTCAGACTAGAAAGTTGGAACTTTTTGTTTCTGAAAATAATACAATATCATTCGCTGTTTGGATACCCGAATCACCCTAGAGTATGTACAGGTGTTATCTGCTCAGATTTGGGGCATAATGGCCCTATTGAGTAAAGCAAGACAGGCCAACAGCCCAGAGCCGGGGTGGGTTTATAATTTTTTGCGGATTTTTGATATTTTTTTAAAACAAAACAAATATGCTATGAAAAAAGGTTTTTTACACCTTCAGGCATAAAACCTGCCAAACTGCTTGGCGGCAGAAAAACGAGCTCCCGGACTCCCGGAGCTGTATAAACACCATTGTAATCTTCAGACTTAAGGTTGGCAACGTATACTACATATGCTTCTCTTCACCCTTAGCAGAGAAAACTGATCATGATTACGGTTTGAAGCATTCATTCTTACTGTCAAGTCTAATGATTCATTTTACATTTCGACTTTAACATTTTAGATATGACGGTACTATTCTAACATGCATCTCAGCAAATCAACGACTATTTTAATGTCCGTTTAGACAATATGGAAAGATCCTCTCCCATTACATGCATGATTATGCTGGCTTCTTTCGTACTTAGGTCTATCCTTGAAGAGTCTTCGTGGTGCAAACTTTCGAGCTATACACCTGAAAAACGTTTCAAACGTGATGATATTGTAATAATAATAATAGCCTGACAGTTGCATAACCAGGACTGTAAACGTGATCGGTGTGGAAAGCGCAAATCACGAAGAACAGAAGGTTTGATATACTAGTCATGGTTGTCAGGAGTTATTGCCTGAGAAAATAATGTTGGTGTTCAACTGCGCCGGACTAGAAATGCTAAAACGATAATTTTGTACAGTAAGACCTTGTGCTTTACGATTGCGTGCATCCCGGTTGTCACTACGATTTTTGACCATGGTATTTCTGTCTTCTGGCCGTCTTTCCTCTCGTTCTCGTACCCTACCTGATACCTTTGGATTTATCTTATTCGAGCAAGAATGATAAGGGTAAGAACGTTTGATATGAGCCTGGCCAACCTGCACACATTGTCTGAGACTGCTCTGGGGCCCAGTTCAATCGTAACTGGCTTTCAACTTCCTACACATGATACGAGGCCAGGCCAGTTCTGTCAGCATATTACATTTCTTCTGCTGTTAAGTGCTATGCTGATCATGACGTATCGCTAAACTTGGTCAATAAAGCTATTGCTTTCAATGAAGGGTAGAGTATTCTGGGCATCCTTCATGGGTATATTAATACCTTTAACTATTGTACTTTTTAACACTGTAGAAATACGGCCTCCGGCCAGTCTAAAATATCAAGATCAATTGAGATAATACATTGGTTTTTATTTGTATTTTAATTAATTTAATACAAGCTCTTTTTCCAATATTTCCAAAGTGTTCTAAATTCACTTTGATGGCTCCAATAGCCTGAGTATTTGGTATGACTCATCTACTTGGACCTATTTGAGACATTAGTAGATGTAGGATATTATAAACTAAATTTTATAATCTCCGAACTACTACTTATAGATTTTGGTCCTCCCGCCAATCTCCAAAATCCAATAAGTCTTTTTCTTTTTCTTTTTTTAACTTTTCTTCAGATGGAACTTTATTTATATCAGCTAATGTATTAACGTGACTTACGTTATTATGTCTATTTACAAATTAGGCAAGTGGTCATGAACACTTAGTACTTCTAGTGAAAATTATTCAATAAAGAACAGCTAGAGGTACGCCCTGTGTGATCGAGGATATTTAGGCTCTTAACAAGAGGCAGTCCCGATCATTCTTACACAAGCTACCACTGCTAAATCCTAACTGACTAAATTGTATTTTAGTTTAATATAGTTTGAAACCTAGTAATTTCCATCGAAGTTTACATATTTTTCAGTTATTTGGTAGTTACAGTAGTGTACTGCTTCTAGACTGTCTGACATCGATTTACTATCCAGCAAATACTATGGCTAAGGGTACTTCTAAAGGCAAGGGAGCCGCTAGCTCTAAGCCTGCTAAGCCTGCCGAGGTTCCTGAGGTCCCTGTGGAAACACCTAACCTGTCTGGAGTTGAGCCTGCCGAGGAAACTGTTGAGGAAGCAAATTCTGAGGTTGGTACAGAGGATTATTCTGAGGATGACTCGTCGGATCCTAAAGCCTTGGAAGAAGAGGTATCTACTACCGCGGAAAGGCTCGCCAGCGTCCGTGTATCACCTAGGAGTGAAGCTCAGGACCCCAGCTTGCCCCCTGACCACGTGCCGTCAAATATTGGGGATAAACGTCGAAAGGCTGGAAAATTCGTGGATACGAATGTCGGGGACATTATAACTCCACATCTAAAGGACACTCCAGCACAAATCCGGAGTGAAAAGGAAGTATTGGACCTGTCCGAAAATTTCGGTTTCGCCATCGATGGAGAAGCCATTCCATTCAGCTCAAATCTTGGGGCCGAAGCTGAGGACGCCATAACTCGACAACGAGTGGTTGGATCCTCTCAATCTCGACGCCAATTGAACCGCACTGAAGCGCTCTTGAAGGAGCTAGCGGCAGCAGCAGTTGTGGACCCCTCTATCGTGTCCCACTTGGCTGATATTCTTCCTATACCGAAGAAGAAGAAAATTCGGGCCGAGTTTCGAACCCGAGACCTACTGGTTTACCAGCCAGTATGTTTACCACTAAGCCAGTTACCACTGGCGGGAGAGAAAATATTTCAAAATTTAATCTCTATAGCTCTGATGCTACCATTGACCATCCTCTTGACAAACCTAACCCTGTCAGAGGATATGATCGTATGGAACTCGATGAGGCTTACCATCCTCGTAATATCGACCCTCATTTGCCAACTAACCCTGGTAATCACGATTCTGGCAATCGCTACACCAGTACCTCATTAGAGAGTTCCCGCTCCAATCCTGAGGATGAGGAAGTGAGAACCAGACATACTCGTCTCAGGCTATTACGCTCTGGTATGCAAGTCCTTGAGGACCGTCTATTGAATGACTCTGACCTTGACGATAGGAAAGCGGATAACATTCGCTATCTAATCGATAACAAGAGAAAGGAAATAGACACTATCTTGGCACTAGCAGCCCGTAGCACTGAGCATGAGCCTCGTGAACACTTAGAACCAAGCTTTATAAAGCAGCTAGGTAACGCGCAGGCTGAGGTCGATTTCTCTAATAGTGAGAGTACAGTGGAGACACTGAAGGCCTTCGACCAACTTAAGGAGTCTGCCAGCCTTAGGGATAAGCAGATGATGAATGCCTTTATTCATTTCTGTGAGCCAGGTGAATGGCGAACTATCTTGAAGGCTCATGAGCCCTACTGGAAAGCCCTACCCTGGCACCAGTTGCGTGATAATATACTTAACACCTTTTTTGAAGATGCACGTGACCGTGAACTTTTAGAGTCTCGCAAGTTCTTTGCGAACGATACCACTATTCGAGGTGCTCTAGCTCATATGACACACATGAATACTCGGATGGGTGGTCATACCTATACTGGCGAATATTTATTAATTTGTCAGATGATGGAGACTCTGGGAGCTAACCTCTTTAAGAAAGTCAATGATGACATCATCGCCTATGGTGATTTGCGATCTATGCCTTGGTCTGTCTTTGAGAAGATAGTACACAAGCATACCAATTCCTCTACTAGAGTACTTAGTACCACGAGCTACACCCAGCCCACTAAGCGAAACGCAGTAGAGACTAATACTGCGCGTAGTACTAAGAAACCTCGCACTACTACTGGAGGGGGTACTGGCTCTACTTCTACCGAACTGAAAGGTGATAAGAAGGTGAGAGCGCCTTGCAAGAAGTGTGGTTACAACCTCACAAAACGTAATGGCAAGTGGAATGGTAGACACGACCCTGTTAAGTGTGAACCAGGCAAGCCAGATTTTGGACACTATATGAAAGAGTGTGCTACTTGCAAGGGTACTAACGGTTGGCACAAAGAGGATTGCAAGGACTTACCGGACGTCCAAGTTAAGCACTGACAGTACCATATGTGTGCACTAGAGCAAGATTATGAGAAAATGTTCAATAAAATCCATACCAAAGAAGATGAACGTATCTTTCAAGCAGTTTTCGTAAATGGAGAAAAAGTTATGGCACTATTTGATCCAGGGGCTGAAGTCTCTGCTATTTCACGCCGAGTAGCCTACGCTACAGATATGGCTGTCCATAACGAAACAACTGATTTAATCTTGGGAAATGGCAAAGTTACTACTTGCGAACAAGCCATTGACTATGCACACATAATGCTGTCAGATAGAAGAGAAGTGAAGACTCACCTAATCGTTACTGACATGTCTCAGAAATACGATTTAATTGTAGGTATGACTAATCTTCTCAGTTTAGGTATAACACTCACTGGTCTGCCTAATGGGCTAGACCCGAATAAAGATCAGTCAGATAATAATATGTTAAAGATACCTAAACCTCCGGAAGGTGAAGCAAAGGATATGATTCCGCACTTCACCGATATAATTATGAACTTAATTATACAAAACAGGAAGATTGCAATAACTGACTGGTGTATGTATAAGTTCTCTAATGGGTACGTTAGACTTGACTTAACAAACGTCGACTTCTCTAAGTTAAAGTGTCCTTCACATAACTACGTGAGTTGGAGACACAAAGACGTTGTCAAAACCCAAATCGAAGATTGGTTAAAACAGGGTCTAATTGAAATCAATTATGATGCAACCCCAGTTAACTTAGCTCTCTTAGCGGTCGATCAATATAAATCTGATGGAACGTTTAGTAAAAAAAAAAAGTAGTACTAGACCTGTCGCCAATCAACAAACTAATTCCGCAACATAGTTTTCCCTTACCTAAGATAAGCGAGATACTACGCAAAATGGAGGGTGCGACTATCTTTTCCAAGATAGACTTAAAAGCTGCATTCCATCAACTACAGATATATGAGCCTCATAGGAAATACTTTTCCTTTACTTGGCAAGGTAAGAAGTACCAGTTTAAAGGTGCACCTGAAGGCTTACACATGTTACCTTCTTTCTTCCAACAAGTCATGATGGAACTATTTGCGGACCTGTCGTATAACGTATCAGTCTATTTAGATGATATAGTTATCTTTACAAAGACAGCACATGAACATGCTAAACTCGTCAAAGAAGTCTTAAAGCGACTTAATCATGCTAAACTTAAGATTAACGAAGACAAGTGTTCTTTTGCTAAAGATACTATACACTTACTTGGCTACAAAGTATCTGCAGCAGGGGTAGAAATTGATCCTGGCAAGAAACAGTTTCTGTTGGATTTATCAACACCAATTACTGGAAGAGATGTGAACTCTGTGTGTGGGTTACTTCTTCTCGGATTCGGTACCGCATCTTTCTCATTATTTAAAGCCTTTCAGTCACCTACGGCTGCACAAAGGACCTTTGGGAAAGCTTTGGACTAAAGAATGTGATGATGCATTTAAACTAGTCAAAAGTAAAGTAATGGACGCACCCATCATGCAGTACCCTGTGGATGGTGTCCCATTCCAAGTAGCAGCCGACGCTTCAGATCGAGCGGTAGGTGGAGTGCTTTACCAAACGATAAATGGTAAACCGCGCTACATACAATTCTTTAGCAAGAGTTATAATAAGAGTCAACGGAATTACCCTACCGTTAATCAAGAGCTCCTTGCTATACTTACTGCGCTAAGACAGTTTAAAGACTACCTTTATGGAAGTTACTTTACAGTCGCCTGTGATCAAAAGTCTTTAACATACTTAAAAGATATGAACCCTGATTCACAGTTGGTGAGCCGCTGGCATGACATTATTGCCAAGTTCGCCTTTAATATAACACACATTCCAGGAATACATAACCATCTTCCTGACATGCTCTCTCGACTTGTGCCCGACTACCAGAAAACAGTCAAAGAGTCATTAGCAACCGATTGGATGCTAAATAAGAGATGGTTTAACCTCGCTCAATCACGATGGGGTCCATTTACTGTTGATATGTTCGCCGCAGAACATAACAAACAGGTTTCTGAATATAGGTCGTTGACTCATCCTAAAGGTGATGCATTTCAGCTTAACTTATCAAAGCATAATGCGTGGGCTAACCCACCTTGTCAACTTATCGCACAGTTGTTAAATTATGTTAATATTACTAAATCTACCATTACGCTGTGTTGTCCCTTACGTAACTCCGACCCATGGATACGTGATTTAATTAATATGATTCAAGACGAACCTATTTATGTCGACCGTGAAACCGACACGTTCTTGTATCAGGGATCCTATTCTATTAAGAAGACGCCTTGGAAACACACCATTGTTTGTCGCATCGGTCCTGCAGGTACCACTAAGTGGAAACCCTCAACCGAATTCTTAGCTAAACTAGAGGAGTCTAAAGAGTTTGAACAAAAGCTCAAGACTCGTACAACACATGCACCCAACAAGATTGCAGTCGAGGTAATGCCGATTGAAACGGCATTAGATCGTAAAAACATGGAACTAGCTAAGGCCATGGATCAAAGACTCAAAACTCTAAGAGAACCTGAAGCTCGCACTCAACTACTTAAAGCGCTGCTTAAAGAACAGCCAGAAGTTGCGAAACAACTGAAGAAGATACTTCAACAATCTAATGTTGTCAATTATGTATCTCAGGAGTCTACCCCTCCTGATACTGAGGTTGCCCTTTCCAACAGGACTATGGTTCATCCAGCCAGCGTTACGCAGAATCTGACTGACTTAGAGGAGCTCGAAAGTAGAGCTAAAATTATACATAATTTAACGCATCGAGCATATGAGCATACTTATAAAATGGCTATTCGTGCAGGGCTTGATCACCCGGCGCTGAAAGAAACCATACGTGAAGTATACCGACGCTGTACTGATTGTGAAAAGAACCAGATCAAGCGATACGGTTGGGCACCCCTAAAAAGTGTGACAGAAGACCAACCGATGCGCCGAGTCATAGTCGATTTGGTTAAACTCCCGCGATCCAAGCATACTGGCGATGTATATATCTGTCATTTCTTATGTGTGGCTTAGGGCTATAACTTGCTTTATGCAATACCGAACAAACGTCCACAAACAGTGGCAGAATTATGCTATCACGTCTTCAATGACTTCGGTTTCCCCCGAATACTATGTTCTGATAACGGTAGTGAGTTTTGTACCGACGTAATGGAGGCATTTATACTCGTATCAGGCATGACCCATAGGCGTGGTGTTCCTTACAAACCTCAAACGCAGGGTGCAAATGAGACACGTCATAGAGAACTTAAGAAACTCTTGCGTACCGCACTAGACGACGTTGAGGATATGTGGCCTTATCATTTGAAATGGGTTCAGACTCAAATGAATAACTGCATGAATCCTCAAACTGGAACACTCCCGTTTCACTATTTCTTTAGCCGCTATAGTGAATTACAAGCAACGTTTGATAAAACTGCGCCCGAGAAACACGTTACTCCGTGGTTACATAAGATCGAGCATATGCAGAACGTTGTTTACCCCTGTTTACTCGAGCACAAAAATCGCGTTCTACCTAAAGCGTATGACCGATGGAATAACACTAAGAACATTGTTCAGTTCAAAGTCGGCGATTACGTTAACATTATAAATCGAAACGCCAACGTTACCGAACTTTCTTCTAAGACAATAGAACCTTTCATTATTTCCTACCATGATGAGAAGAGTGATACTTACGAAGTGAATAACATTGATGGTACTAGCGCAACCAATCTAGGCACTCACCGTATCCCTACCTCCTAACTCTCATTCACTCGCTCATTTGATTCTGATGTACCAGATATGGAGTCACAAGTCAAAGATATAATTGACAAAACATCCGAAGACGGTTACACTTACTACAAGACCCGTTTCATGGATGGGACAGTAGCTTGGCTAACCTCCGATGCATTTCGTGAATCTCGCGACTTTCTTCGTATCTTTAATAAGAAAAGAAATAAGCGTTTACATAAGAACACACGAGATAAACGAAAAGGGTTTCCTCAGGTGACTACAAACCCTGACGGATCTGAAATTCCCTATTTGCCACCTACTTCCTACGTGACTAAACTTTCTGATCTGCTTACCAACAGGGCAGAAAATTGTTCAAACTTACCTACTAATGAAGATCAGCCTTTGGCTATTACCTTACCAAATAATAAACGTAAGGCGCCTACATCGGAAATGGTTACTGGACCAAATACTAAACGACATAGAGTACAACATGAGTCTTGAACTCGTACATATAGGCACATACTTACTCGATAAGTCATGACCGAAACCGTTTTTACTTTGGTTTTCGCTTTACCAACTAGATCGTATCTTAACGTACGTTCGTAGTTCTAAAAGCTACTGGGGGCTATGTAGAAATACGGCCTCCGGTCAGTCTAAAATATCAAGATCAATTGAGATAATACATTGGTTTTTGTTTGTATTTTAAATAATTTACTACAAGCTCTTTTTCCAATATTTCCAAAGTGTTCTAAATTCACTTTGATGGCTCCAATAGCCTGAGTATTTGGTATGACTCATCTACTTGGACCTATTTTAGACATTAGTAGATGTAGGATATTGTAAACTAAATTTTATAATCTCCGAACTACTACTTTTAGATTTTGGTCCTCCCGCCAATCTCCAAAATCCAATAAGTCTTTTTCTTTTTTTTGTAAACTTCGATGGAAATTACTAGGTTTCAAACTATATTAAACTAAAATACAATTTAGTCAGTTAGGATTTAGCAGTGGTAGCTTGTGTAAGAATGATCGGGACTGCCTCTTGTTAAGAGCCTAAATATCCTCGATCACACAGGGCGTACCTCTAGCTGTTCTTTATTGAATAATTTTCACTAGAAGTACTAAGTGTTCATGACCACTTGCCTAATTTGTAAATAGACATAATAACGTAAGTCACGTTAATACATTAGCTGATATAAATAAAGTTCCATCTAGTGAAAATTATTCAATAAAGAACAGCTAGAGGTACGCCCTGTGTGATCGAGGATATTTAGGCTCTTAACAAGAGGCAGTCCCGATCATTCTTACACAAGCTACCACTGCTAAATCCTAACTGACTAAATTGTATTTTAGTTTAATATAGTTTGAAACCTAGTAATTTCCATCGAAGTTTACACCAATTTTAATACCCTGTTGATAAGTAATGTGTCCTAGTTTGCATGCAGTTTACTGCGGCACCTCCACAAATAAGAAGTGAGCATATGTCTGTGTTAGATTTGGGAGATTTAGCTATACGTATCGTCATTATGCGTGCTATAGTAGCCGTCGAAACGTGTTTAGGAGATGCAGGATAAGACAAATTGTTTTTATTGGCGTGTTGACTACAAAAATCAGCGACATGTTCAGTGCGGAAGCATACAGTGCAGGTTGTTACGGAAGAAATGATCTGGATACAAGCACAAGCATTATGGCATTTTGACTACATCAGTCACATCCTCTAGAGCATCGTGAGGATGTGCATGTCTGTCCCAACAGAGGTAGCATTCACGGAATTCATACTTGGCAAATGTTAACTGAGATCGTTGATCACTTTACCAGATTTGCTATAGTACGAGAAGCCATAGATGACATGACCGCGTTGGTTACTGGTAGCTGCTGTTGAGGCTTGATAGAACGGAGCCAACTTTCTAGGTAAGATCGTCAATGTGTGAACTAGGGCTCTGTCTCGGAGCCGACATCAATTAGACGTTCAAAAATTGGTCACGACCAGCCTAACATACGTGTTCAGTATCGTACTCGAGTAGTATTAGTAGCATTTACTGCGTGTTTCTCAACAAAAATACCATTTGCAAAGTAATTCAGCGTGTCCTCGATGCATAGCGACAAGGTAGGCTACATATATTCTCATCTTGTAAATGAGATTGGACTGATGTCGGAACTTAGATTTAAGAAAAACCAAACAAATTTCAAGGTTGTTTGTCTTGGCAAGTCCTAAGCGAAGAGCATGATCTACAAACGAATAAGAAGTGTTTTAGCATTCTGCTATTTACCACTAGCGCTTGCTTAAGTAATGAGTGGCTTAATAGTTACCATGTAGTTCTGAAAGTCAGGACGTTCTTCTCTAGAATACTAGCATGATTTTTTCTGTTCGAGTCATCCTTGGGAATATTTTGGTCGTAGTGTATTATAGAGGTAAGATCGCCAGTGTACTGGGAGGCATGGTTAGTTCATGTATTGATCCAGAGATCGACGTTGGAACCGTCATAGGGATAATATTATTTATTTCAAAAATAACAAGTATGTATGTTACAATGTATGAACATATGGTATGGCTCTCATAGTCGCTGTAGTGGTTCAGGAAAGATTGATGGGAAGAAGTGGTCAGTAAATTCCCGTTAGAAGCTTGGGCCAAGTGAGGACCATCATAGGCAAGGACGGTCCCGGACACCGTAGTGCCCTTAGCATCGAGCTATTTGAGGGTATAATGTCAGTTTCTCTAAAATAGACCCATAACCTATATAGGTATTCAGGAACCTATGAAGTTTTACTCAATAACTCATTACATATTCTGATACAGTGATATTCAATAAAAAGAATCAATATTCGAACAGAAAAAAAGGTTGAGGGGTTACCATTCTAGTTTATGGAGATAAATCAGGGGAGGTACATACATATAAAGAAAATCCCCTAGTTCGAGTTAAGAAAGGGGGGAAACTAAAAGTTAAAAAATAAAATGTATTCTTTTAATATTATACAATTGGTATTTTTCAGAAGTCTTTTGTGTCATTTGAAGCCTTTTTTTAAAATCAAAGTTTAGACTTTTAGAGTTTTGGACTTTAGCATAGGCGGCGGCATAGCCTCAAAAAAAGAACAACTTTAGAGAGAGAGGCAGCAAGAGGGAGTTAGGAGTATAAAAAGAAGAAGTCATAACTGTCAACATATGTGTTATATTATTTATCATCTTACATATTTTAATATTTTAAAAACGTCCAATGAACGCATTTTAATGACTCTGTTGATGAGCTAAATACACGAGTTATTTCACCCGTTTTGTTATGAATTTGCTTTTTGTTCAAAAAAGTTGGATACATATGATACAACTCTTTTTTTAATTTTTTTCATATGTAAAATACATGAACACAGAATGCATTTTTAATTTTGAATTTGTTTTAGTAAAATCGTATGGCATCATAGTAACTGCAGAGTGCAGAAGTCAGCCTGTGCAGGTGACTGACTGGTGCTGAATAATCGATGACTTATGACTAATCGGTGAGTGACTTAGGTGCGTTATTTTATTTTTTCTCTCTGGCCGATTCTGTGGCCCTTGTGCTAAAATACAATAAAAATGGACAATGACAGACTCATCAGACATCACTGTAGCACGTAACTAAATCTCACTAAGGTACCCAAAATAAGATAATGGATATGGGGGAAGAGATCGCGACTTGTCCGGCTACCGGTATATCTGCCGAGCGCAACCCACATGAAAATGCCCCTGAGACAGGAGGCGCAGAAACAACCAGTGCAAGCTCAGAGACAGCAACCAGGAAATTCACGCTACAAGAACTCTCGAAGTGTGACGGTAAGCACCAATGCCAATATTCTTTGTTTGCTATTTCCGAAGATCTTTTTCCATGCCAGTGAAACATTTGTCAAGAGTGTGTTTTTTGTTGATTTCTACACAAACACATCTAACGCTTCCTCGCCTATATAGGCATACACATAGTATATAAATGTATACGTGTACAAAATATGTATATCTGAACAATAGAAGAATGCTTGTATAAACACAAAAGTATACATATATCAAAAATTATGATCACATGCTGCTATATAGGATACACACACACGCATGCACACACGCGCGTACACGCGCACGTACACACACACGTACACACACACGCACACACACACTACGTACACAACACCTGCACACACACACACACACACATCAGAGAGATCACACGTGTCCATGTATATATATATATATATATATATATATATATATATAATAATATATATATAATATATATATATATATATATATATATATATATGTTTATATGTTATATATATATATATATATTATATATATATTATGTCAATGTATATATATATATATAATAATTATTATTATTATTATATATATATATGCATATAATATATATGTTATATATATATATATATATACATATATGCATATATATAATAATAATATGATAATATTATATTATGTAATATTATATTGAATAATAATAATATATGTGGTATTATATTATTGCTATGTATTACATATGCATACATAATAATATTATGTGTATTAATGTTAATATTGCCAATATTATATTGTTATATGTATATAATATATTATATATAATATTATTATACTATATATAATATTACACATATATATATATTATATATTAATATATACATACATATATGCATACATACACATGCATGTATTGCATACATGTAATTATATGTATATAACATACATATATTACATATTATTATTATTATGTATTATATTATTACTGGCTGATACAGGCATGTATATATGTGAACATAAGTTTATATATACATATATATGTGTACATGCACACGTACATGCATACAATGCAAACATAACAGGACAAGTGCATCAACACGCAAGACGCCAATGCGCCCAACCAATAATCCATATCCATTACGTATATATAATATATGTATTATTATATATAATATTAATGCGTACATATATATATTATATATATTATATATATATATATATATATTAATGGTTATATATAATATTAATAATATATACACACACGTACAAACACACATACACATCAACACACACAACATACGCACATCACGCACACAACATCACATCAACACGTGGGACACGTTGCGTCCATACGCACATCAACACACACATACGTTTGTTTATATATATATATATAAAGCATGTATTTTCATATATATATATATACATTATGTATAGAAGTATATATATAATATATATATATATATATATGATATTAACACACATAATATATGTATATGTATATGTGTAATGCATTATATACATACATGTATATATGTATTATATTTATATATATATAGATATACCTGTATATGTGAATATGAGGGTTTATATATATAATATATATATAATGCATGCATGCATACATGCAAAACAGACAAGTATGCGCACGCAACGCGCAACATGCGCCCGCACCTACAACCCATCATATATAACCATACATATATATGTAATTGCATGTACATGCATGTACATAATATTATATATATGTAACAGATATAATATATATATATATATATATATATATATATACATGCATATATATAATAATATAATAATGTTGGCATATACATATATATGTATGCATAATGCGCATGCATTGCATATATGCATGCATGATTGTCTGTATGTATGAACAAACGTGCATGATGAACGTATTTTATGTCCATGTATTGTATGTTTTCTGCATGTATACATGTGTGTATCCACGTTTGTGCGTACGTGCGTGACGTATGTATGTGTGTGCCACGTATGTTTCTGTATTTCTGTTTATCGTGATCGTATGTGTGCAACATGTATGTTGGTATACATATACATACAAATATTATATATGCATAAACATTCAATTACATATTATTATTATATGTATTATATGTATGTATTATTATATATATAATATTATATACAATAATATACATAATGTAATATGTATATACGCATAATATGTGTACATGCATTTTACATGCAATATTATGCATGTAATATGCTGTAATGATTATTATGTGTAATATAATAATATAATATATAATATGCCATTAATATTATATATATAATAATAATATATATATAATATTATATTATAATAATATTATATTATTAATAATATATAATACATAATAATATTATTATTATTATTACATATAATAATTATAATATATTATTGGTTGTATAATATATTATATAATATGTATATATATAATATATATGTAATAATATTATTATATATTACATGGCTAACAATATATGATGCATGCATGCATACATACATACATATATATATGTATAATTATATTATATATATATAATAATATATATATATATATATATATATATATATATATATATATATACATGTATTATATATATGTGTATATATACAAACTTATATACCAGCATGCATACACATAATAACACATACTCCACCCCTTAGTTGTAGTAGCTAAACGTGCTGCTATCGAACTTTACGCTCTCAGGCGAGGATGGTAGGGAGCTCTGCCTAGCTCTCAATGGCATAGTCTATGACGTGTCGTCAGGATCGCAACACTATGGAAAAATGGTGGATACAGGCTTTTCGCTGGAAGAGATGCTTCTCGATGCCTAGCGAAGGTGATCAACATTTTTTTATCTGCGTTTGTCGAGAAATCAGCTTCAAAAGCTCATAGAAAAGTTTACTTGCACTCGCACATCACTCAACGGAAATTATTTCCATAGATCTTGGAGATAAAGTTTAGCATGACTACTCGTGATCTCAGTCTAACACTCCATCTATGCAGGGTTCGTTGGATGAAGCGGACATACCCACTTTAGTAACAGATAACCTGGTAGACTTAACAGAGGATGAAGTTGGTACACTAAAAGGCTGGGTGCAGATGTTCTCCAAGTATCCCCGGGTGGGGGTCTTGGAGGGATTTATATCCAGTGCAGCAGAAGTTGAACCAACCAAGGTTCGTTTGCAAATCACACACTTGTACGTTTACGATGATACGGATAGATTCGCTCGAGGCCAACTTATTCATATATGTATGAGGATGTTGCACGTTGAGAGTTTTGAAAAAACCTACAGGTTTTCTGACGCAGGCCAGATACACCTGGAATTGATGTTAATATCCACCACAATCACGTTTCGACATCTTGAATCTATCCAGGTATTTGCCGCTGCTAGATCGGGAAAAACTGAAGACCTTAGACAGGCGCTGGTATGTAAATCGCTATATTATTTAATTGTTATGTCGACATGACGTTTTATCGGAACAGGGTCGCATTCTGGTTTTGAGGTTCTGTATTGATGTGTTCCTGCCTGCTGTAAATTGTGCTGGGTAGGTGTATCGTAATCGGCTTCGATTGTGCAATTTGTGAAATAATTTGAATCTGCAGCGTATAGTCTAGTCGATGGCATGCGCGTTGACGTAGGTAAATCGCTTCTAACAGTCTTCTTGACGCATCTACAATATCAGAAAGGAGACCCAGACTGGCTGAAGGATGAAGATAAGCTGTACGACGACACCGGAGCTACCCCTCTACATATAGCAGCTTCTGAGGGTCACCTGGAGTGTGTCAAGGTTCTTCTGGAGAGTGGGGTGGATAAAGGTAATCGATATTCAGATTAACATATTACTATCCACGATAGTGTCTTCGCCTGGTCTTCATTCTTTAGACCGCCAGTATCGCTTTTACAGAGTTGTTCCCAATATCTAGTTGAAGCGTTTGCTATGTCTCACGCTGTTGGCCAAATGATTTACGATAGCTAATCAAAAGGTCCTTCGTATGTTCTGTTCAGACATACTAAATCTGGCGTCGAAGGAAACACCTCTCATAGGAGCCGCGCGGGGAGACCATGCAGAGGTTCTCAAATACCTTCTGAGTTTAGGAGCTGATCCAGAGGCAAAGGATACTATGGGTTACACTTCACTGATACACGGTGTGTTGGGTACTCTAGCGATCGCGCAGTTGTTGCACATTTGCAGCATTATACTTGTACATTTGGTATCGCAAAGGGATCGACAATCAATTTTGATTTCATTTGAAGTATTGGGTTGCCCTGTGTGATTTCCGCCAATCGTTTATACTTCTTCACCCGCTCACACGTGCGTGTGATACAGCCAGCATGCATGTCAGTCTCAAGGTGATGGAGGAACTCATCAAGGGCGGGGCCGACGCGACTTATGGCGATGCAGAAGGTATGCAGACTGCACTTACTCTCGATTGATTGCACCGAAGCTACCGTATACTTGTACACTCAGCGAAGATGGGTACTTTTGACTATATGTCCGACTTGCGGTCTAATTTTGCCTCGAGCGTGACAACTGTATACGCATGTCCTAAAATCACATGCGTTCAACGTTGTAGCATGCACGACTTCGACATGTAGACTACATACTATTTCATGCTATAGTGTATTTCCGAATTCTTTTTATTTTTATCCACATATCATTATTTCTGGTCTGTGGTCATCATTAACGCAGGCTGGACGTGCTTACATTGGGCCGCCGCCAAGGACACGCCGGAGTCGATTGACAAACTTTGCCAATTGAATGCGCTTGATGTTGATGCACAGGTATGTGCAAAGAGCTCCATATAGGTGTATATCTGAGTGTATATCTGTAAGTAGATATCTCTACTTAAGCAGCAGGCTCTGCGTTCATTCCCTGGGTGATCTTCAGTCTGAACGTGTACCAATACAATCGACTTATGATGAGGATGGGCTACGATAGGACAGTTGACAGGTCGCAATATGGGCAACGAATTAGAGGTCGAAGGACTTTGACAGATCCGCGAGTGTAGTATTAGTTCCGTCAGAGGAACATTCGACCACATACTGAGACGTCGTCTGATATAGATACCTTATGCACTCACTCGCTGACAAAGTTAATTTGGAACCCCTATGCCCTAAAAGTTCAGATCTTACGTTCTCTTTAAAACGTTAATCCACGATTTTATCTGAAACTTCAAACCCACAGGATAAAGCCGGAAACACATCACTGCACTGGGCAGGGAAATACGGAAATGCATACGCGTACAAAGCCTTGGTGAGTGACTTTTTTGTCTATTTTCTGCCTATGCTTGGTTTTGTGCGAAAAACATGAAATCTGATAGTTAGATCGAAACGCATAGTGACTGTGCATCCGGTGACGCTGAGCGGAAGCTCCTAGGAGCTGCTCGATGGGTATATCTGTACTATCATTTGCATCTGTATGAAAGGATGACTCGCGTTGGTGTCATAACTCACTTCAGGTTTCTTTGTTTCGCTCAGATATATATACAAGAGTGACATGGATACGAGTTTGTATGTATCTACATACCTAAAAAACACTTGTGTACTTCGAGACTGATATTCTATATCCCTGTTCATTTCAATCAGGTGAAAAAAACAAGGCGTCAGAGACCATACTGAATTCGGAGGGCGAAGCACCCCAATTAGCAGCGGAGAAGGCGCACCAAACTGACTGTGTAATATCATAAGAGACTTGA